>LOJH01021921.1:333-20100 GCA_001685095.1 Ellobius talpinus
TGAAGAAACTGGGAAATGAGGAAAGCTGCTTGCATAAATGAAACTGCTGTTTTGATGTCTCTTTCAAGAACCATTTTGCAAATTACTTAATAATTTTTTTGATTTGATTATTATGGATGCAAGTTCTTTTACTAATTATTTTCTTTTTTCATTTTGTTTGGCAAGGAAGATAATGAATCTATCTATACTTGATGGCAAGATTCCTTTGATCACCTTTTTGTTACCATGTTTTTGAAATTAAAAAGCAAACACACAATAAATACGCTAAAGAGAAAAAATAAAATGAAATTAAATAGTGTAAAAAAAATAAGAAGTGTCACTGAGCAGACAGCCAGATGGTGCTGATCATGGAGGGTACTTGGCTCAGCCAGGACAGGGAACAATTTGTTTAATATCACATGGGTAGCTACCTTCACACGCTGATATCTTATTTCAACAGCCATGAGGCAGGCAACCTGTGCCTGGGAGTGTGGCTCTCTAGAGAACAGGTGAGATGGAAGTAGCAGTGGGTGGCAAAGGACGATCAGTTACCTGTAATCTTTAAGCTTTGGAGTTCTTTGCCAACTGTGAAGTGCTGAGTACAGTGGGCTGCATTTTGGTCTTGTATCCAATTTCACACCAGAGGAACATTCGGTGACAGCAGAAATACCTAAGGCCTCTAGGGGGTCTCAGAGCAGAGTCTGAAGGATCCTTTTGGGGATGAGCTCTTCCAAGGCCTCCCTTTACCTGATCTGCCACCTTTTCAGAAAGAGAGCTGTCTGATGTGACTTGACTTCAGTGCTCCTTGGCACGTCCTGCAAAAGGTGTGCGTGTGGTCGTTCTCTTTCTTAGAGAAAGTATGAGCTGCCTACTCCAGGAAGAAGCAATCAGGTGTGAACACAGCACAGCCACAGGACTCACGGAAGCTGGAGGCCAGGGGAACCCTAGAGCACACAGGAAATACTCTGCCTTGCCCATAGTAAACCTGGTCACATGGCCAACAGCTGGAGTACACCACCCATGGCCCCTGAAGTCATCAAGCAGCCCCCATCTGCTCTGTTCCCAAAGCAGCCAGGAAAAAAATAGCGTCCCACGTCCCACACACTCCAGCTGTCCCTGACATCCAGTGCTCAGGGATTTTTTTTTCTAAAAATAAAATGAAAGAAAAGTCATCACTTTTCCAATCAACACGAACACTTATTTTATCAAGAATGGGGTGGGACAGGAGCCATCGTCCCAAAGCTATGTGTAGGCTCCTCCAGTGTCACGACTTCCTGGGAGTTCAGGGGCATCTTCACACAGGGAGATGCTGGCCTGCAGGGGAAGGAAGAGGTGTATGCTCACCTTGGTGAGCTGTACACTCACCTGGAGAGAGTGGGGAGATGTTTGCTTGGTATCTGAGTTGAGTGGCCCCTGTGCGTGGGGACTGATCGTCACTTGCCTCCTGGCTCAGTTTGCCTTGAGTCACATTCTAATCTGATCCTCAAGCACCCCATCTAGAATGTGGACATATGTCAGTTTTCAAGAATAGAACAGACAGCTATTTGCAGAAATGCAGCCTTTGGGTACGCTAGCATCATCTCCAGCCGACTTCAAGTTTAGAGGAAGTACTTTCCCTTGGACTTCAAGTTGGAGGCCAGAAATGACAAAAGAGGACCTGTCAGTGAGCAGGAAGGAAGTAGCCTGCTTGCCCAACCACTACGACAAACAGAACCTCTCCCCTCTCCAACTCACCCCTCCCACCCTCTCAGAAGGTCTCTCTGCATGTGGATCATTCCTTGGCTATGCCTACCATGCATGGACATCCCAAGTGCATGACAAGGGAACTTCTGTTCGCTGGTCAATTCCATTGGGTGATTCTTCTAATATCCAAAAGACTGCATAGACAGTCTGCAGGCAGTGAATTGATGAGATGGTTGGGATGTGACGTGGCATCTCCTCCACCAGGACATTTATGTTCATTTGCTTAAGAAATACTTAGCATAAGTCATATACCAGCCACTATTCAAAGTAGCTTACACTGACAAGCTGTGGCTACTCCCAACAGTCCTGGGAATCACTGCTCCTTGCTGTAACTTTTCCCCAGAAAGGGTACACTGAGGCAAACAGAAATAACCCAGAGTGCAGATAACCAAACAAGTACCCTGACCAACGGAGCCTGTCTCCAGAGTTCTAATTCTCGACAGATGCATGATAAACATCTTCAGGGCAGGAGAGACACCCCACGTCTCACTCATCCCTCCCCTGTCCCTGGCCAGTTTAGTGAGTTTCTCCTGATAAAGCACAATGCGACCTTGTCAGGCGCCTGACACCACAAGCAAATGTTTGAGGAAATGGTCACACTGAGGCCAGTTCCAGGAAGGGCCTTTGTGACTGGATAATGAATCAGAGCAGGCTGTGACCTAGGAACACTGGAGAGCAGGTCAGAAACCCATCAAGATGCCTGCTCCTCAAATACACAGTCTGACTGTCATGGATCCAGGGACCCGATCACAGAATGGCTGAACAAAATAGTATTTCAGGAAGTCAACAATTCACGTGTTAATATCCTGGTCCAATATTAAGCTAGCAACTCCAAAAGCAGCATACTTGGGGGATCTGAACAGGTCTAAAACCTTCTGTGCAGAATAGAAAGAGAATAGAAAGCACAGGGCGAATCCGATTAACTGACCTGAGAGGAGGCTCATGGCTGCTGCACTGCCCCATTCCGACAAGAAGCAGAGACATGAACCAAACCACTATGATGCGTGTAAAGTCCCATGAAGGTAGGCACATACAGAACCCTGGCATCCATCTGTCAAGCAGACACATGCTTGGAGCCCCAGGACCTGTGAAGAATATGTAGGAATCCACACAGCCACCTACACAGCAGTGAGCAGGCACTTTTACTTATTCAGAGCTTTGCCGAGGAAACAGGAGATGGGTTTGCTTGATTCTAGAGGGTCACAATGACAGGAAGCTTGTCCACTGGTCCGCTGAGCTCCACGGGGTTGTCCTTCTGAGCCTCCATTAGCACATGGTATGATAGCAGTACCCGTCTTCTTGTCTCACACACACTAACAGTCTAGACAATAACCTACAGAGGTGATCCTGGGCTCACAGGGTCCTCTCCAATTCTGAATTCTTCAGACTTTCTTTGGGAGAGGTAAGGGTAACCTAAAGCTTGGGTTGAAACTGTGGACAATCATCCTACAAATGACCCAGCAAGGAAAGATGACATTCACCTGGGGGGGGGCATTAGACACTCAAGACAGTCAGGGCTTTGATACCATCTTATACCCTGCATCCTATAAACCTGCCACAGGCTACCATAGTTTCTCTCAAGGTGTTCTGAAAACGAACACGCTGGGGAACTGCCACAGAGCATGGGTGACACCGGAAGTGTCTTTGCAGTGCCGAGTTGGCAACACACTGAGCACGTAAAGGCCTTTGTACACTGGGTTTTACATGGAACAAACTGAGAGAGCACCTCCAGGGCTTTTATGAACCACCAACTGTATACACCCACCTCCCAACCTCAATAGGAAAGGTACTCATAGAAACATAGGAGCATGCTCATGCAATGGCTTTAGGACATGATCGGCTTATCTGAACTCCTATCTTCATACTTCACAGCCCAAACACTTCAGTCAATGAGCCATCTCCCCACACCTTCCACCCTTGCTGGGGTGCTAAACATCTTCCATATTTGTAAATGTCTCCATCGGTAGAACACAGGCAGCAATTGAATGCTGTGACCCCAGAGGTGAGTCCATGGGATGTCTATCACCCAGTGTCTTCAGTAGCCTGGCCACATACACCTAGACTACTGGAGCTCTCTCTTCAGGAAGTCCCTGACCCCAGCTGCAATGCTGATTTTGTTCCAACAGTCTCAGTCTCCTGAACTGGGGAGTTGGTGAGGGTCACGTGAGGACATGCATTTGCCACAGGGTTTCCCGGAGCAGAACAAATAGCGACAGATAAAGGAAGGGTTACACATGTTCTGATACCCAGTGGGTCTTAGGAACACCCATATTCACACAAGAATAGCAGAAGGCATTGGACGTGGTAGAGGGGGATGACATCCAGGGGCAACATCCTTTTTAGCCATACTTTCCTGGTCAGTTCTTACTCCTTCCCTCCCTGTCTTTCTTCCTTGTCTCCCTGGAAGATGTTGGACAGTCACTAAGTGTCCCTGTCCACCTCTTCTTCCTCTCACGCATCTTTACAAACCTTGAGACATTTCAGTAAGGACCATCAGTTCATCTCAGAAGCTCCTTCAATTCCAGCGTGCGGTTACTCTATCTTTCTATTGTACCTTTGAAAGGATTTTAATAAACAAGAAACTCTAAAATTACTCAAGCCTCAATTATCATAATACTACTAAAATAATCCACCAGGGACAATAAAAACAAGTTCCTTTAAGGATGCTTAGATGTAAATGAGTAGTCTGCGGAATTGTTGTCAAGACGAGCCTCATTTCTCATTTTAGTTATTAATCTGGTAGAGGCGTGTGCCGAGTCCCTCCCGAGTTTGCAGACAAAGCTAAAAATGTCACAGAACAGAAGACATCAGGCTGATGGGTAGACTGCAGGAAGATTGCTCAAGGCAGGCTGTGGGTGGAAGCGGCAGATGAGTTTCAGTGTGGGGAAGCGCAAGGAAGTGCAGCATGGGAACATGAGGTCCAGAGAATTCGCTCCTGAATGTTGGAGGACTGGAGGATGGGCACCAGGTGGACAATCTCGAGTCACTAGGAGCCTCGATAGAAACATGTAGACGTGACGACTCCACTTCTTCTATTTCATAGTGTGAACAAAACTGTGTTTAAAAAAAAATCACCAGTACTGGGTGTCTATCGGACAGGAGCACGTTGATGGCTCATTATAGTTCATTACAGTTACATGGATGCCTACCAATGAGAAAATTTAACCGTGAGTCCTGCCCCTCCATCTAGAGGACAATCTAGAAGGACAATTGCCCATGTAACCCAGTTTGTCCCATCTTCCCTGCACTGTTTTAAACATGAGCATTGAGTGCCGTGCAGTATGGGAAATCCTTCAGCAAGGACAGACGGGCGAGAGGATGTTATGTAACCTGGGCTGTGAATTCAGAGTGGCATTTGTCTCCGGGTACTTTTGAACATCTTCATTGTCCGCATCCAGGAAGTGTCTTTCGACTTCATTCCTAGATGCAGATTTGCTTCTCTTGGAGAGAAATGAGAGAGCATTTTGCTTTATTTATTTTCATGGTTCTTGTGAAATTTTATCAAGATTGTAACTGCTCTTTTCTCCCCCCTCTCTGTGGATTTCAAGGAACAGGAAGTAAAGAGTCAGTCTGGAATCCCCGTGGAAAGAGTTGAAGAGGCAAAAAGTGGAGTATTGTTATCATCAACCCATTGGCTTAATCTAAACCGACCAAATGGCCGTGCCAACCATCAGCTAGTGCCACAAGCCACAGTTACCACAGTACACGGACCCACAGATCCCCATATGCTCTTCCATGTGCTGACATGTAACATGCTCCATAGTTCCTGCAGTTGTGCAAACCCCAAGACATACACATGGTCCTCCTGTGCTGATATGGGACGCACCAAGTGGTCCTGTAGGGCCTATTTTTATCCATGTCCCCTGATTCCCACCCTGCATTACTCAAGATGGAGGCATTTCTCCTCATCTGCTTCTCCTGACTTTGGTCTGTGATAATGCAGAGATATCTGGTCTCTCCAGTCTTGAAGCATTTTCTGCTCAGAGCTGATAGGACTGGTCTAGCCATGCGCAGGACATTTCTGCCAAGGAGATTCAGAGGGTGGCTTTTTTGATTTATTTTTCTCAAGTTGTCCCTGTAAACTGAATTATGATCCACAGGAAGTCAGTTTAAATGTATAATTAATGATCAGACTCAACTTTTAATATAATATAAAAAGTTGTCACTAGGATATGGGGCCAAAGAATTTGGGGCAAATATTGCTTTCTTTACAAGAGCTATGTTTTTTAATGCTACTCATAGAACAGGAGAGTGACCTAAACCCTTGAGTGGGAGTGCTAGAAAGGAAGTGTCAACACAAAGGAAAGCTATTTCAAGAAAATGATAGACTGGAGATAACAACAGGAGTAATCTTACAAATCCCTACCTATTATGTTCATTGCTAAAGATTCTCTAAGGTAGGGCAAGGCATTCGACACCATTTTCCAAATAAACAATATAATATTGTCCATGCAAATATTGACATTTCCTTACTGACGCAAAGATGAGTTTTGAACCATGTACAAATCAGTCTCTGGCCTATATTTTTCTCTATCTTAAATATTTGTTTAAAAACTCAATTTAAGTTCAGTTATTTTGAATTCAGTCACTTGGCCATCTCTAGTTTTCTGGAAGCAGGCAATTTTGTCATCTGGAGTTGGTGACTAGGTAGTGTATGAGGGATGCTATGGCTCTAAGATGTGTGATTTGAAGAATTTGCATTAAAATGAACAATATCTAAGCAGGCAGGCAGGCAGACAGGCAGGCAGGCAGGCAGACAGCAGACAGACAGACAGACAGACAGACAGACAGATAGATAGATAGATATGGAGATAATGGATAAAGATGAGATACTACTGGGTAATGCCATTCAAAGTCATCAGGAACTCTTGGACTTTATCTAATCTAAAGGTTTCCAGTCAAAGAAACTAAAAGCTCATACCTAGTTCATGGGGACATGGGAATCTCCAAGTCAGAGTATAACCCCGTGTGTCAGTGCTCCCAGCTCAGTCAGGACTTTTCTCCAGAAAACACCACACAGATTTGGATTCAGGTTTGCTCTCTGCTCCCTAGTTAAGAATGTGAATTCAGGGATTGGAGATATGGCTTAGCCATGAAGAGATGCAGTGCTCAGGCAGAGGACCTGAGCGCCATTCCCAGTACCCACGTCTTGTGCCTCACAACTGCTTGTATCTCCAGCTCCAGGGGGGTCTGATGCCTTCTTCTGGCCTCTATGGGCATTTGCACTCACGTGCACATAAACAGACACACATAGGCACATAATTTAAAAATAAGAGAAATAAGTATAAAAACAAAGAATGTGAGCATTAAACTTAGTAGTGTAGACTGTAATGATAAATTTCTGCACCAAGGAAATGTATCACCAAGGAATAAATCCTTGTTCTTTGTATAACCTTTTAGACTCTTTCCTTCCACCAGGCAGGGTCTCTGCACAACAGACTTTGTGCCCTTTCTCTGAAATCACAAAATTTGAAGCAAGTGGCCTTGACTGCAACCTTTGTGAAATAAGAGTAAGACATTGATTTTCTCTGGAAATATCAATAAACTTTCTTCCCAATATCATGGCCTTCTCACTAAAGTCAGTATTGGACCTTTGGTTCCATCAGTACAAAACAATTATTTCTCAGCATCAAAAACCCAACTGTCCTATCCTGTTTTGACAATATTACCTTGACTCTTGATTTTTCCCTATGAAAAAATCATTTCATTTTTCAGATGTAACTTTCATTTCCTAATTCTCCATCACCTTCATAGATTTGGCAAACTGACCAATATCTGTCCTTCAATCACTGTTTTACATAATGTATTGTTGGTCAAGTTGGACTTTGGCATATTTTGGTCTCATGTTGTCAAACTATTGGGGTAAGTAGGTGCTTCTACATGTCTTTGCAGGAAGGGTTCATACAATGACACTTAAACTATAGGGGGTATTTTGCATAGAAACTGTAAAATATGCATTATCCAACTTTGGTATCTCTCAGGTACAACCAAACTGCCCCATGTGATACATTGTTTTGGTTCATGACCACTCCCCTTTGATCCTTATTCTTCCAGATTCAAAACTGACGATTTGACCTTCATGGCCTTATTTGTCATTACTCCTCTTTAAGAGCCACCTAACTGTCCTAACATGTCCCTACCTGGTAAAGTCGCCAGAGCACACAAGAGAACACCAGAGAAACTCATGAATATGTCTGGAAGGATTTCCATGAAGGAAGGATGATTGCACTGAGACACAAAACACGAGAAATAGTTGACAAGGGAATGGAGTTGAGTTGAAGTTGGTGAGAAAACCACTCATGCTTTAAGAAACATAATAAAGAAGCCTAGATTTTGAGTGTGTCTGTGCAGCCGTTCAGCCCCAAAAGAGGAAATTGTCCTTATGCTGAGGACATCTGGAGACCACTGACATCTTTCAGTGCAGAAGAAGCATCAACTTGACACCTTCAAGATATTTGAAAATCTCAAAAGACTTTGGAGACTATCTGGTTGATGGAAATTTTCATTGCATCATTTTATGGCTACTTTCAAGACTGTTCCTCCCATGTTCTTTCACGGTTTGCCTGGATGCTCTTTAAATGTCGGTGTTGCCTCAGGCACTGCCCTGTCCTTCTCCATGCATAATTCCTGGGCAAGCCATCCCACCCCCATGCTTGACTGCCTACTTATACACGGCAACTCCTAAATTGTGCTCTTCCTGAAACTCTCCCCAAGGTTTTAGACCTTTGCCTTCAGCTGCCCACTTGGGCACTGATACCCATGATACCCACTGATACCCATGATTCCATGTTAGAACAACAGCAGAAGCCACTCCAGGTCTGTGCTACCAGGCCCACCCCTTTCTGTGTTCTTTTATCACGATGAGAATGCCACCAACTCACAAGATTCAAGTCAGGAGTACGGCCTCACCTTCCCCCTTAATGTCTCCTAGTGTGACCTCACATATACCAAACCAACGACTAAACTCTTAGCATCCAGGTTCAGGTAGGGCTGGGGCTTTCTGAGTATTTAACCACTAGCTCTACCACTCACAACGTTAACTTATTTTCTTTTCATGAAATTTGAAGCAAAATAAAAATATCATTTTATTACTTGAGAATTTCATAAGTGCATATAATATGCTTTGATCAAATCCACCCATAACCCTCCTTTCTAGATCCTATCCCATCACCAGTTTTCTCCCCAATTCATCTGTTTTGTTTTTAAATAAAAACAGTCTACTGACTCCATCTAGTGCTGTCTATGTGTGCATGGGTGTGGGACCATCTACTGGGGCATGGATCACCTCTCAGGAGAATTGACCTGAAGAAAACTACATCCCTGAAGAGAACTGATTCTTCCTCTCTCAGCAGCCATCAATTGCCAAGAGCTCCTTAGCTTGGAGTGGAGCTTCCCCAGTCCTTTCCCATTGCATGCTCGTACTTTGGCTGGTTTGATCTTACCCAGGTATTATGGGTGTAGTCAAAGCTGTTGTGATTTCATATGTACAAAGGTCATGCCATGCCCAGTAAATACTGTTTCAATGCAGGTATCTCCACATCTGGCTCTTGGAATCTATCCACTTCCTTCGCCATAGTGATCCCCAAGCCTTGAGGAACAGAGTTATGATACAGATGTCCCATTTAGAGCTGCACACCCCACTGCCTTGTTCTGCCATGCTGACCAATCACGGGTTTCTATATTAGTTACCGGCCCACATAGCACAAAAAGAAGTTTCTCTCATGAGGGCTGGAAGTTGCTCCTATCTATGGGTAAGGACAAAATTTAAGGGGAAGTTTTTTTTTTTCCCATGTCCATTTAGGAGAATAATGGTACTGGACTCTCACCTGTGACTTAACCACAGGTGGTGTTAATTTCTTAAATATAAAGCCTGAGTGAAGTTTTTAGTGAGCATCTCTTGTCATTGGAGGGTTTCACGCCTTTGAATTTCCCACAGTATTTATTTCTGTCAGTCTCTCATTCTAACTTCTCACCTTCTTGGGCCCCCTTATGCAAGCCACACCTAACTGAACTTCTCCATTGCAGAACAACTTTGTTAAAGTGGCTTGAGGGCTTTCACAGTCATCAGTCGTGCTCATCTGAACATCTCTTCTTCACGCCCTGAACCTCTCTCTCTCTCCTTATGCTTTTGTATCAGTCACCTCTTCTCTTTCTGAGGGGTGAGCTCCTTTCCCCTGTTAGCAGCATGGTGATTGCCAAGCCTCACCGCTACTGAGTGTACTTCACAGCCTGGAACCCAGGGCAGGGGTAAGCTGCCTTAGAACCCACACCTTTCCTGCTCCTCTTGGGTCTCCCAAGAGTCTCTTCTACTTAAGAAATGCTGAGGCAGAGCCAAATGTATAGAGAGAAGGGGAGTGCGTGATGGCCAGCAGCTGTGACATCTTTGGGTTGCTGGTTGTTTTATGTTGAGTAATCTAGAATGACAGTGTTCTGTGCTTTTTTAATGCAATTTGTGGCTTCGCACTTATTTCCTTCAGTGATATCAGTGCTGTCACATTAAGCAACTCTATACTCTCTGAATAGGTTCCCTTTATAATAGGGACAAAGGAGATGGGGAGGGATGACTTGGTGCTTAAGAATACTTGCCTCCAACAGACTTGAGTTTGGTTCCCAGCACCCAAGTTAGGCAGCTCACAACAGCCCATAAGTCCAGCTCTAGGGATCAGATGCTCTCTTCTGGCCCACGCATGCACACTCTCATACAGATGTGCACAGACACCTGCGTAAATAAAAGCAAGTCTTTAAATAAACAAAGTCTGTCTGGGGATGAGAAGACTGGGCAGACATATGTGAGTGCCAATGCTGGCCCATCTGTACTGGGTGATCACCAAGTCAGTGTGACTGCCCCTTCCTCTAAGCTATTTTCTTATATAAGTGCTTTCTTTGCTCCTTTAGTAAAACAGAAGGTTTACAAATAATTCAAACATGGCACTCTGCTGTCCTAGAATATTCTAGCAATAGTGATAAAACACACACACTGAGGTACTATGACATATGTAAACAAAATTCTCTGCGTGTTTTATGTTCTGTGTTTTACCTTTTTTTTTTGCTACTAACCTATGTTTTAATGGTACCTCAAAATGATACATAAGAGGCTACAGAGTTGGCTTTAATGGTTAAGAGCACTGGTTGCTCTTCCAGAGGACCTAGGTTCAGTTCCCATAACCCATAAGGTGGCTCACAACTGTCTGTGATTCCAGTTCTAGGGCAATCTGACGCCCTCTTCTGTCCTCTTTAGGCACTGCATGCACATGGTACACAGGCATACATTCAGGTCCTCACACACACACACACACACACACACACACACACACACACAAACAAATAAATATTAAAAAGGGATACATAAAATCTCTGCTGTGTTCACCCCATAGAGTTAGCAGGAGGAGTCAAGGAGATACAAGTGGCCTCTAAACTCTGTAGACTTCTGCATAGCGGTCATTGTCTCCAGGCATTAATAAGTATCTCAGTTGCAAAGACTGAGGTGTGAGGGTCTGGCCTCTGCCCTTAAAGAGTTTCTAGTTGATCTTTCAGGAGCCAGTCAGAAGAATGGCAAACGGTCAGCAAAGTGTCATGTGCTAGGAGTTGTTCTAACCGCAGGGCACCCTAAGATGTGAGCAATGGTTTTCCCAATAATTGCAATTCGAGTTCCTGGTCTTAGAAAAATGAGTATAAAAAAATATTCTCTCTGCTTCTTTCATACTGAGCATCAAGAATTCTAAAACAGCCTCAAGCTCTCTCCCCTCTAATGTCTGCACCTTGCACGCCACCCTGGCCCCAAGCACAGAGTGAGTTTAGATGAAGGAGAGGTATTGGCCCCCATGATCAGGATCTGCTCTAAGGAAAATGAGAGATGTTGGAGTTGTTGTTAAGGTCTCAAGCCTTTGGGACCTCATTCCTATGAGAGGTTTTCTGCATTAGCAAAATCGCTGAAGCAGGCTCTCCCCATCTCTTGAGAAATCCTTTATTAATGACTGTGAAAGAAGAGGCACCCATGCTCCCCACAACCACATGCACCTGAATTCTGCACTCAGCCCAAGAAGCTGGGAGCAGAACTTTGCTCACTGAGCCTCTAAAGCAGTGGTTCTCAACCTTCCTAATGCTGCAACCCTTTATTTAGTACAGCTCCTCATGTTGTGGTGACCCCCGACCATAAAATTATTTTTATTGCTACTTCATAACTGTCCATTTTGATGGTCTTGTGTGACCCTTGTTAAAGGGTCAGTAGACTGCCAATGGGTCATGACCCACAGGTTGAGCACCACTGCTCTAAAGACAAGCTATCTTGTCTGATTGCTAGCTTATTTGTTTGTTTATACATGGTCGTGTGCAGCTCAGGCTGGCCTTCAGCTTACTATGAACAGAAGAATGACCTTGAACTAATGATCCCCCTGCCTCCACCATCTCAGTGCTGGGATTCAGGTGTACATTGTCACACACGGTTTATACAGTACTCTAGATTGAACTCAAGGACTCCTATGTGCAAAGCAAGCACTCTACCATCTGCGCTGTAGTTGGTTGATACCTTGCACATAACTTAGCGATTCTATGAGCTAAGGCCCCGGGTAGCTTCACCTGAATTTCCAACTCATCGAAACCATGGTATCATAAATGATGATTATTGTTTGTGGAAACTTATGATATAGCCATAAACATCAAATGTAACCACTCATACAAGATCCTCCAATCTGCACATGGAAACAGACTCTAAGCTGTCATTCTCCTGAGGCCCTGTTTCTAGACAGTTCCCGTGGGGTCTGAGCGATAGAGAGACAAAGATAAATTGGTTCAGAAATACCTTGTGAGGAGAAGGGGAGGCTGCTGGCATAGAGAAAAATTCTAACTGCAGAAGGGACAATTTCTTTCAGTCTGATCTTGCTTCAGTCAGTGACACAGCTGGCTCCCGAGGATCTGGAAGTAGTACCCTGGCCTTCTTACTACCTCCTGACCCAGGCCAATATTGATGACTCCCCCCCACCCCCGCACTGAGTTCAGGCCAGACACCGCCCAGTTTGCATCATCATCATAGTCTTTATTTATTGGCCTTCCAAGGTTCCAAAGAAGAGAATGGAATATTACCTAGTTTTGCATGCTTATACCACACCAGAGGTGTTTTGCTTCATCTTGTTCCATGATAAATTAACAATAACTTCTCAGGCACATTTGGCAAGCTGATGACAAATGGGTTTTCCCAATGCATTGAACAAACACCATCTTCGGGTTGACTCTCTCCCATCCTCCACTGGCTTCAACACAGCACGGGTTTATTGACGGATGAGCTGCAAGCTCCATCTGAACGATTGCTTCATCCATTACGCTATGCTACATTTCATCCAACTCTGGCTGCTCCCATCGCCCAAAGACTTATTGGAATCCGTTGTTTCAGGCTCATAAAATATACATGACTTGGAGGGAGGGGGAGAAAGATTATTGCACCCATGAACTCCACCAGCCTTTGAAGCTGCATCCTTAGTTATCTGTCGAAATTCACTTCGTTTTTTCCATCATTACCCCAGTGCATCCCACTATAGAACAGAAATATTCAATCTGCTCCGTAAGGCAGTTTGTAAGATGCTAGCGTGAAACAATGTTTTCAGTGTTAGGGTTTGTTGACTGCTTTTTGTTTTTTCTGTGAAACTACACCCATAAAACAGAAAAGTTTGCTTAGAGGTATGAATTCCAAAACGAGCCTTTAAAGAAAGGCAATCTGATCTAAACCATTCTGTCTTTATCAATACAGCACCGACATGCCACACTGTAGACATTTCTAAGGGGAAGGATGGATGGGAGGTGTGAAACTACACGGCTGAGGAAATGCACAGAAACCGGAAGCTGGACTCAGTGCCTTCTCTTACCCTTCTAGATGGGCCATCAGCCTTTCGTGTCAGGGCCTGTGTGTGTACTTCAGGGGTGGGCACCTCTGCCCTATGCAAGAAATCGTGAAGGGATGGAGGACTTTATCGTTCCACTTCCGTTGTGAACAAAGACCACGGGAACAAACATCCCTTTCAAGGGATGCAGAATTTATGAGAAGCCCCTTTTGCATGGAATCATTTCTAGGTCTAGATGTCCATGCAGATGGGCAGTAACTTCCTGCTCAAGTCCTGCCTCATCCACATCCATGTGTCTTATTCCTGTTAAAATTATCTTACATATGTCTTGTGTGTGTGTATGTGTGTCCTAGGCTATTTTGCTTTTGTTTTCAATTAAGAGTCACAACTGGGCAGTTTAGGTACTTGTGTGCCATTTACTTCCCTTGTGGACATCCCCTCATTTCTTCTCTAAAACGACAGGGGAAATATTCCTGCGTGATGAGCCTATTGGTGCACAGCACGGGAAAATGTGAAGTTTCATGCTTATAAAGAGTTCACATTTCCATCCAAGGCTTGGTCTGCACAAGCCTTGAGAGCGTCCTTATGCAGGCATGCACAAATAGCTCAGGCACGGTCTCTGCAAACTGGTGACCATAATAGGAAGAAGGATGTGAAAAAAGCCAAAGCTGAGACCAGCGATAGGAGGTGCGAGCTGGATGCAGCTCCACGTGGAGGGGATGCAGAGCGGTGCAAGTTTCTAGCAGAAGGTGCCATTTGAGTTGGCGCTCAGAGGATGCGTGGGGCTCAATGCAGAAATGGACACACTAATCCAGGATGAGAGCGTCATGTACAGAGCGGGACCAGAAACAGAAGAGAAGCTTGGCGGCTGTGGTCCTTTAACAGGCACCGTGTGCTGAGGGTGCTCTTCCGCTTGATCTTTGAGACTGAGCCTCTTCAAGACCTGCAGCTCAGCTGGTCACCCAAGGTCAATCCTGATGTCCAAATTTCTTAGAAACGAAGCCTGCTACATAGCCCAGCATGCACCTCTGGGTTCTGTGAGTCGAGTCTAAACTTCATTCACAAGAACTCAGGTGCTCCTGAGCCACACCAAAGTTGGAGTGCAACTTCTGTGGATGGACTGGACCTGGGGAACAGAGCGGGGATCTATAGGAGACCCAGGCCTGTGGTCTTCCCTGGCTGTACTGAGAAGGGATGAGAGCAGATAGGAAATAGCACCCCACCAAACCTGCTGTTGTCTAACGCTGTCTGTGTCTACCTGGAGTCAACTCCTCTGCATTTACTGAACATACCCAACACGAGGGGATTGATTCACCTTCTCCTTAAGAACTACTCCAAGTTGGACACTATTAGCCTGAAGCACTTTTCCATCTACACCTAATAAAGAGGAACTGGGGCGAGATGCCTGGTCTCAATAACATAGCATACACTCAATAAATATTTACTAAATGGATTCATAAGAGGCACTTGAAAACAACTGCTCAGCCTTCTAAAGGATCACTCAAACAGAAACTGAAAAGCTAGCAAAACAGCTCCTAAGTCCTTAAATGTAAACAGGTCTGGCACTCAGGGTGAGTGAGGCAGAGTGCAAAGTCACTTTCCGCTTGGAATTTTCAGCACTAAGCATCTAAGCCCAGGGTGAGGGCCTTGCAAGCTCTTCTGCAACAAAGCCGCATCGTTCCGAGTTGTGTCCTGGCTCCATCTTCGTGCCACCTGGGGCTCCGTGCTGGCTCTGACTTTGACTCTGGCATCAGCACACCTGTTCTGCCACCTGCCCCACTCCCAGTCCAGCTCCTCTTATCCAAAATCCCGACGCTGTCTTGCTTTAGATCTTTCGTTTTTATCCTCAACTCTCTCTCTCTTTGATCCCCAACTATCTGTCTGGGTTCTCTTTGAATATAAAGGTGGAGCTAATTTCAATTTATATTTAAATGTGTATTTGTGTCTAAATATGTATCTTAATTATGTGAATCATATATGGTATGCATATGATATAAATAGTCAGACAAATGGAAGATAGGGAGATATGATCAGAAGTAGATAGATTGATAGTAGATGGATGATAGATGTAAGGCAGACAGACAGACAGATAGATATAACAGCCCCAACACATTGCCTTCATGCCTCCCTTTGGCTTCTGAAGGTGCAAAAGGCATAGCTTGACAACACCATTCCCATGTTCCTAGAGAGCACAGGCACCAAGCTCCTGTGAGACCTGTTATCAGTCACCTAAATGTCTCAGGGTCACTGTGTCCAACTTTAAAAGGTCATAGATCTCATCTTGTAGGTCCCCTGTCCCAGTGCTTGGGACCACAGTGTGAAGTAAGATGGCCTAGTGTACTCAGTTACAACCCACGTCCTCATACCAGGCTCTCTTGATGACTTGCCTTCAGTGCTCCCCAGAGCAGTAGCAAATCTTCACGGGAGCAGCTATGGATTCTGTGGGGTTAGAATGAACTCAACAGTCTCTGCATCAGGTCCATGGTCCTTGCCCAGCAGCCTAAATCTCACCTGAGGCAGAAAGGAAAACTCCAGGCCTACGGAGTCAGACACTGACAGACCTTTGCAGTGCCAAGTTAGGAGCAACTTCAGATGCCTGTAGTCACACTCAAGAGTGGAAGGCGCTTGTCCAGGAGAGTATTTGACGCTAGGTGATCCTTCACCAGGGTTACCCATAATCCACCACAAGGAGCTAGCTTTCAGTTTCCCCCTTTGCCTCTGTCAGTCCCTCTACCCTTCATCTGTAAAACAAGCTGTCTTCAAACTCATAGAAATCCCACTTTCTCCAAGAGCTGGAGTTAGAGGTACCAACTACCACTCACAGCAATAATAAGATAATAAGCATTTTAGGATATTTATTGTGAATCTTCCTTCCTACAGTAATCCAATAATTTCAATCTCTTTCTCTCCTGCTCTCCATGTCTTGCCACTCTGCTTCTCCTTCACCCTCGCATCTAGTACCATGCTCTAGATTTCGTGGGCCACACCTTTGTATTCGTACATAGTTGATAGAGAAACCAGGGGATAGTGTTGCCCTGGCATTGGTGATCTGGCTGAGAAATCTGCACACACACACTCTGTTGGCCTGGAAGGTCTTCTTTCTTAAACCACTCATTTAAAAAGGAAGATTGTTGTGAGAGGTCCTTCTTTCTATGAGTTGCTTTTCTGGGTTAATGAATCAAGAAACTGCCTTGGCCTGTTGATAGGGCAGAACTTAGGTAGGTAGGGAAGACAGAACAGAATGCTGGGAAGTAGAGGGGCAAAGTCAGGGGATGCGATGGAGCCGCTCCCTGAGATACACATGCTGAAACTTTGCTGGTGGGCCACGACCTTGTGGTGATATACACATTAATAGAAATGGGTTAAATTAAGATGTAAGAGTTAGCCAATAAGAAGCTAGANAACTGCCTTGGCCTGTTGATAGGGCAGAACTTAGGTAGGTAGGGAAGACAGAACAGAATGCTGGGAAGTAGAGGGGCAAAGTCAGGGGATGCGATGGAGCCGCTCCCTGAGATACACATGCTGAAACTTTGCTGGTGGGCCACGACCTTGTGGTGATATACACATTAATAGAAATGGGTTAAATTAAGATGTAAGAGTTAGCCAATAAGAAGCTAGAGCTAATGGGCCAAGCAGTGATTTAATGATTACAGTTTCTGTGTGATTATTTTGGGGCTAAGCTAGCTGGGAGGCTGGGATGAACAAGCGGCCCTTCTCCTACAGAAGATTCAAGCTTTTATGTAGCTTTAGGTTTATTTTTTTCTGATATGCTGTATTCGCCTTTAGAAGCAGGGGCATTTGGAGTAAATACAAAGATGGGTCCAGAACCTGCAGAGACTTATATTCTCAAACCTTATAAAGGAAGTTGTTGCTGGGAACCTGCAAGCAAGTAGTACCCCCATTCAGTGTTCTTTAGGGGTCTGAATTGAAGGGTCATGTCATCCCGCATGGCAATCTTCACAGGTGCTCATTCAACCAGGACTTGCAAGACTGACCAGGGTGTGGGGAGAACCAATTACTGGAAACTAAAAAAATGTAAACTTTTGTAGAATGGAGACCAAATTTCTTCTTGTGCCTTTTTGGGATAAAATTTGTGTGGGGAAGAACCGAGAACAGCCATGTTGCTGCTTTGTCTGCTGTGAACGGTCACCTTATGTCCTCAAGTTTCTTTTTCTCCTAAGGTTGGGCACAGCAGATGCTGGATAAATCAAGACAGACCCCACATTTTACGTCCCTCAACTCCTACCCAACACACTGGGCCGGCAGAAATCTGTGCAGTTTCACAAGAGCACCCTGAATTTGCACATATGGTTTTGACTTGACGTCCTAAAATATCTTTGCCTCTTTTATTTGACTATTTCTTACTTGGTCTTTAAGATATTGTTGAAGTGTCCTTCCCATTATGGAACCTCCCAGCACCCCTCCCACCCCAGCCTGTCCTCAGGATCTCTGGCATCTTTTGCAGCTATTGCTGTGCTGCACTGTTCCTATTTAAATTTATGCCCATCCAACTGGACTGTGAACTCTACGAAGCCAGTGTGTAACTCTCCCATTATCCTATCCCTGGCAAATCTTCATTTTTTAGTTCCAATTGTATAAAACACACACAAAACGAAACTTGCCACCTCAACCATTTTTGCATATACAGTAACTAGCCTATTCATGGCATCCAAAAGCCAGTTCTCGGGATTTGCCCATCTTGCAATGTCCGTTAAAAGGAGCTCTCTCTCCATTCCCTCTCCTCCCAGCCTGTGGAGCCGTTTACTCTCTGCAGATTTTACTAAGAATCAGGCATGAGAGGGAAACACAGGACCTATCTGAAATGGGTTTGTCTTCACTTAGCAAAATGTGCACAAGGGTCACACCTGTTGAGACATACACCAGACCATGAAAACTGTCTTCCTTCCAGGGGACAATGGCCATCATGGACTACATATATTTATCTACCCATCAAACAATGTATAATTGAGTTACCTCTATTCTTGGTTAATTGACCAATTCTACTAGAAAGGACCTCTTCAGACTATAATTTCAATTCCTTTGGATAGAGGCACAAACATACACACACACATGCAATATACATATATATTCATGGAGTATACATTTTTCAGGGAATATATATATATCCATAGTAGGTGCAATATCTTACATTCCATTAAAAGTATGCAGGATTAAGGGCTGAAAAAAATAATTCAGCAATTAAGAGTGCTTGCTTCTTCTTGAGAGAATCTGAGTTCTCTTGCCCATAACTGTATCAGGTGGCTCACAACTGCCTGTAACTTCAGCTACAGAGAGTCTGACAGCCTCTCTGGCCTCCTTGGTTACAGTATATATGTTGCATGAGTGCACACACATGTAAACAAAAATAAATAATCGACTTTAAAATTATACATGTCCCATTCTCCCACATATTTGCCAACACTTTTTAGTTTTTGACAGAAGCTAACCTCATGGGTATGAAATATTTCTGGAAACCTTTTAAGAGATGATGGACAGGAATCATTAGATAGATTTGAAGCTCACATCTGGTGATGTGCAGGTCACTGCTTTCATCCTGGGCAGAGGGGGTCAAAATGGCTAAGCAAGGGCAGTTGTAGCCTCTGTGTTTTGTAAACAGGCACGCGGACTGGTCAGGTCAGTGTCACAGCAACTTCTAAGGAACCGTAATTAACCTATGACATTGGCCTTTCCCTTGCCAAGATAGGCAGGAGTGAGTGGGAAGATCTCCCAGCTACAGACCTGCCTACTCTATAGGGCCCCCTTCTCTCTATGAAAACCCCTGAACACCAGAGCTCCATGGTGTGAGAGCACCTCTCCAGAAAGTACTACTTAGGGTCCAGTCAGAGCGATTCAAGTCTTGCTACCTTATCTTCTCTCAATATTACATCTATTTTCCAAAGGACTGCCCAGCCCCCCTCCTTCCACATCTTCTAGCTTTCTGTTTGGCCAGTATAAGAAAATATCACCCAAGTATGCCACAGGCCAAACTGTGCCCTGCATGCTGTCCATATAGTCACTTACTGCCTATCAAAGACAGCAAAATAAATTCGCATTAGCACCATCACCACTGTAACCATGGCCAGAGGAAGAAGGTCAGAAGGTGGTGTGGGAGAATTGTCTGTATTCTGTCAATTATGTTTTAAATAAACGGTGATTGGCTAGGCAGGAAGTATAGGTGGGAAAACCAGATAGGAAGTAAAAATGATGCAATGAG
>LOJH01021922.1:2763-20100 GCA_001685095.1 Ellobius talpinus
AGACAGAATATTGTATGCATAATAAATAAATAAATATTTTTTTTTAAAAAAGAAAAGGCCTAAGTTATCCTGTGGGGTCAACAAAGACCAAGATATTTCCTAGCATTGCTCAATTTTAAGTTAACTGTATAACGGAGGCTTTGCTTCCACACATCTTACACAAAACTTGCAGAAAAGTGAAAGGCAGACCCCATGTCCACCAGCTACTGGGTGAGAAAAAGTGGCTATCCCACACCTCTGACCACTCTTTATTAGTAACCACAGGTTTTATACTAGCACCCACCCAGGGCCAGAAGGATTCACCTAGTCACAGACACATGAAAGGTGCACTAGTGAGAATCAAGGAATGTTCTTCTCTTTCTCTTTCTACCTTCCCATGTCCAAACAGTGTTAGACCTAAAGGGAGGAAGACAGACATCAGAGCTCATCTGAGGGCACTGCCACCAGCCAATCCAGAACAAGATGCCATCAAGGGGTCTTCATAAAAATAAGTCCAACTCATCACTACAGAACCCCGAGAGTTTGAAAATATTAATGAACATTGAAGCAATGGGTAACAGCTGAATAAAGAACACGGTATTCAGGACTGGAGCAATGGCTCAGTCGCTAGAGTACTTGCTGAACAATGAGGGCCAGAGCTCAGATCTCAGCACCGACACAGCAAGCCAATGCATGCCTGCATTTCCAGCTCCAAGAAATCCAAAGCACTCTTCTGACCTCTGCCTGGATACAGACCCATGCGTCAGCATGTGTGCACGCACAGAACCAAAAACCAAAAATCAGTACATTTGCCCACCTCAAAAAGATCTCTCTAAAGTACTCACCAACTTCAACAGGGAAAACAGTGACTTCACAGAGTCCGTGTGGCAGATGCCACCTTAACAGAATGCTCCCTGTTGACAGACATCACCAGGGGGGCACTGCCAATACAACACTGCTGTAGAAATCTGTCTGAGCTGCATGCTCTAAACCAAGTGTGGCTGTGAACACGCCATTCCAGCAGTTCAAGGCCAGTCTCGACTTTACAGAGAATGTGAGACCAACCTGGGCTACGAGATACTCTGCCTCAATAAGTCACAACAGGGTCATCAGGAAACACGTTATAAAATAATGGGCCTGTGTGAGTGGGAGTTCCCAGACACAAGCCACAGCTGTGTTAAACAAGCTAGGAGACTGAGTGACAGGTTTTAGAAAGCAGGAATGCTAGACTAAAAGCAAAACTGATTTTGAGCTAGCTGTAGCTCCCTTACTAGCCATTTGTTTATTTCCCACCTAAGTGTGAGCAAACAGCCCAGTGACTTATCAAGCAAATCCTTCTGGCATGTAGAGACTCAGCCTCCACCAATGCAACAAGAATGTCAATCAGATAGCATCTGAGCCTCACAGCAGAGGCTCCCCACTGTGTTCTATGTCCCATCTATCTGCTGTTTCCACCAATATATTTGAGAAACACCTTGATTCATGACTTCCTTTATTCAGCTACTATCAAAACTCCATGAAACCATTACCACACTGGAACATGGTGTTTAGGAAACCCAATTCTGTGTTCTTAAGCCAGTAAGTCAAACTGGGCTTTGAAAAAATTCTCTTATTCCCTATGAACCGAGTGTTTTGCATCAACAGCTATTGAAGACATATCAACTAAGTTCAATGAACTATTATGGACTGGACCCTGGGCCACAAAAACAGTTCTAAAAAGTGAAATTGTGACAGTTACTAAGGACTGACCATGGACTATATACAAGCCATAACAGCACCAATGTTCAATTTCTTGTAACCGTACTACTTTGGTGGCTAGGCAAAATACACTGCAGTATTTGGTAGTAAAGTTCATGTCTGTGATTTACTTTCAGACAATAAAGGGGAAAATACATGAAGAATTATAAAGGTGGTTAATTTGGACAAAACATATATGGGAGTATCTTTTAAACTTTAAAAATCTGAAATCATGTTAAAATAAAAAATAAAACATTTCTGAAAAATAAATGATGTTTTATATATCAAGGATAATTTCTTCCTAACTGGAATCTCTTAATTTTATCCCCTTCAAGTCATGTATAAAGATTTAAATATTTTAAAACATATACACAGACCAGCTGCTTTTGGTTAAATTGCAGCAAATCCTTCCATCAGTAATAAAGGCAGCAGGAAGAAAATCAGTCACACAAAGTAACTCGAGTGAGCATGGCTCACTTGTCTACTTTCCAAGTGTGGGTATTAGTGCAAGAACTGCACTGTCTCATTTTTAATAGTGTTCCACTTATCAAGAATAAAAAATAAAATGAAGCAGGTGGTCACCACACAACCATATACCCTCTTTGGTGAATGTAACATGAGCTGCTAGTCCAAGAGCAGGCAAATACTAAGGTGGCTCTTCTAAGCGCATGCTAAGAGAGCCCAAGGGGACCCAGATCGCAGAGAACAGTATCTTATTTCTCTAGCACATTACAAAGTCCGTAATCATTTTGATTAGTCTGAAGAAGCATGCAAAGCAGAAAACATTATTCCTAAAGGGTGCTACAGCCATCAGCAGGGCTTCAGTCGGGCCTCATTCCTTTGCACACTGCTTGGGAAGACAGGCACGTCTAAAAGAAGAAAACATTCAACCATCATCAAAGATGTGACCCAAACTAAGCCGTTCAATTTGTTCAATCTTCAGACATTTTCTAAAGGCTAAGATTGTAAAATAAAGGCTGTTAAACAGGTGAAGACGGAAACTGTGTAAAGCTAAAGCAGACCTGCTTCCTCATCCTCATCCTCCTCTTCCTCATCATCGGAAGCTGATGACAAGGGAGTTGGTGTGGAGCTAGCTTGATTATTAACATAGTCACCATACTGCATGCCTGTAAAGTGGAAAGCACAAACACAAGAGTCAAACTAACAGGAAAGGCAAGGAAATAAATCTTTACATTAAAAGTGAGAAAGAACTCTGACATTCCAAAGAACATTCCCAGCGTGCATATTAATATCAGCAGATTATTATCAGAACCAGAACCATTAAAAATCTATGCAAAGCAGTTTAGCAAAAGCAATTTTAATTGGAACTAACTGGTTTAAGCATGAAAAAAGTACCATCTATTACACTGACTTTGGAACCCACATTGGTGTTCTCAGAAAACTTTGAGCTCTATCTCCATTTACCTTCTTCAGCCCTGGGGCTGTTGGGGTGCACGTCCTTTGAGAACACACTTTCCTGGCAGAGAGTGATCATTTCTACCGAACCAAATTTGTATGGCTGCATGCTAAACACATTCAATACTAGGTTCCTTCTGTATGCTAATGCCACCTTGATGGCAGCTCGGTTGCCATAATGGAAAAGAATGACAGTTAAAAAACTGTACTGAGCACAGTTCTCTGCTCACTGGGGACACTGTGGCCTTAAGTTCACAATGACAGAGAAGTGATTTCATGTACTGCCCAGTCCTGGAGGTGTTACCCTACAGCCTACACGTGAGTGTGAAATAAGATCAGTATGTCTGAAGTCCACCAAGAAGGCAGATGGTGGGAAAGGCACAACCTGGTGTGTATGTAGGACCTCCTTTGTCATACAATTACTACATGTTATTACTTAATCTGATGAAGTCACAATGTGAAAATTAGCATCCATAAAATTTTAAAGGAAAATACAACTAATCTAGCTTTAAAATGGCAATACTTTAGAAATAGGAGTGAACACAGGCTAACAAGGAAAATCTTACAGCTCTATTCTGAGAAAGAAAAACTCTAGACACAGAGCTGGAATCTCCATGAATACTCAATACGCTTGAAGCACTGTGGAGTGTCACCAATCACAGGTTCCCTGCCTCATATGCTCTCACCATTATTTTCTAGGTGGTCTTTTTGGTTAATGTGTATACAGAAAACTCATCTTGAGAGTAAGAAAGTGGCCGGTGACGAGCACATCTGACTGAGGTCAGAGGTGGCTAAGGTTAATCTGAAAAGCTTTCATCTTCTCACTAATACAAAAAGAGTCGTGGGAAATCTGCTAGTTTTGTTGATTTGGGGGTTCATTTTGCTCTTGTTTTTTTCTGCTGGTTTCACTCTGTAGTCCAGCCAGGTCTTGAACTCACAGTACTCCTCACGTCTCCGCTCCCTAAGTGATGAGATTACAGGTGTGAACTATCATACCTGGCCAGCTGGAACATTCAGTACAGTTAAAATAGCAGTTATCTTGAGTTGATTTGAAAAGGTAAAACTCAAAATAAAATAAAATTACACGACAAACAAATTGAGACCTTCTGAATTCAGTGACAACGATCCTCTAAGCACCTACTTAAAATGGAAATTTAGCTAATATTAGGCCATAAATTAAATATACAAAGAAGTTACAATTAAATAGAATAGCAAAAGGTTTTTCACAGAAGAAATCCTTAAATTTAATGACTTACTTTACAATGTCACACTTCCTTAATGGGCTATTAGCAGTGTATACATATGTGTGTATAAAAGATGACACAAGACAAAGAAGATATTCTGTTTGTTGTATTAAAGAGAGGCCAGTAAAGCAAACAGTGAAAACCATTCTTCATGACTGGATTAGTACGATTGTTTGTTAATGCTACTAGAAAGAGCCACAATACAAAGCAACTTTATATACATATTATAAAATAAATATTTTCCTCTCCTCCAGATTTAAACAGATTTATTTCAATTATTAGAAAAGAATCTAAGGCCTTAGAGAATGAGATGGTTAAACAATGACAAAAATTCATATAACAATCATTTAATTCACCTAAACAAACATTTAAGTCAGAGAATAATATGTATTGTAGACTTTAGAATACATGTGGTTGTCCATTTACTATATTAACTAAATGTCACATACCTTTCTCCCACCATGACTTTTAATATATTTAGAAATTAGCTTACCTTTGCTTGTTCAAGTAAGCTCCACTAAAAGCTTGGGAATATTAATAGATAAAAACATGACATTTCAGAACCACAAAGGAATGATAATAGCTTTGGAATAATATCACTCCACATTTAAAGGTCCTGTTTCAGATATGTACAGTATATTCAGAATGCGACAAAGCAGCTAGCTGTCCCATAGCCGCATCCAGGAATCCCAGCGTGCTGATATCAAGCCCTCTTTAAGAGCTCCAACCCATACACATGGGTAAGAGACTGGAACACCATCTCCTAGATGTCATCCTGAAGCCCACACAGAACCCTACAAAAAGTAACCCATCTTCTATTCTTAGAGCACCGAGCTAGCCAAGACTTACAAGCTGGGACTGTAGTGAAACCAGGAGGCAGAGAACACTCCCAGGATCTGACGTAACGAAGAGCACGGCAGTTATCAGACTCCAGAATTTAGCAGGACCCTCCCCCAGCAGCAGTGCTAACAGGAACACTCAGGAAATAAACCAAGAAATTAGATTTCTCTGGGGGTTCTCCTACTGAGCTCTCTCAGAAAGTCTCTCTGCTCTGACAATGCCCAGGCCTCTGCAGGCATTTCCTGTGGCATGTCCTCCCTATCTGACATGGAAGAAAAGCTCATTTTCTTTCCTTTCCAGTGTGTCCAAATTAAATAAATCCACTTTCCTTACCAATTCCTATTTCCTAATTTCTTCTGGAATACAGGAAAATTAAAATTATGGACCCAGGAGTCAAATTTCACACTCTCCTTGCAAAATAAAATAAAATAAGCACATACCCTATCCTATCTTCATTCATCCCCTGGTGTGGGGATGTAGCTGATGTGGAGCGCATACCCAAGATGCACATAAAAGCGGTGATACCTCTCTTAATCCAAAACCACATTTGGATTAAATCATCTATTACTAAAGGTCTTCTGCAGAACACAACCTTTGGGACAGTTTAACGAAAGCCGTCTTTACTGTCTTTCACTGTTTCTGAAAACAAAACAAAACAAACAAAAACCTGAACTGGTCTCAAGGGAACAAGCCCACTGTGAAGGGCATTTTATTTTATTTTTTAATTCAAGAGTTTAATTTTGAGCAATTTTTATTTTTCCTAAGATTATCTTCAAAGCACCCATATTAGAAGACTTTACAAGGACTCCCACGAAATACCAGCTTTATAAACACTCAGGTGCCTATTCCAATGGTACTATTTTTCCACCCAAAGAACCTTGCTAACAGCCTTCCCCTCCCCCCACTTTACAAAGGCCACAGTAACCTGACTTACCTACAGTTCACTCTGAAATACTGCACTGAGGTATAAAACCTCTCTCTGTAGCTACACAGAAAGTTTCCTCATTCCTTAAGCGACTAATGAAGGTGCCCAGACTTTAGCCTTCCTTTTCTGAAGGTGCCTCAGGAAGAGGTGAAGCACATTAGAAAGAAAAGTCTGTCCCGTCCTCTGAGGCGGCAGAGGTAAGGTGAGTGCGAGTGCTTTTATCAGCCTGCACTACTGTCGAAGAACTATCCATTTTCTAAGTGTGCAGTGAGAGCAAAGCAAAACCAGAAAGGAGTATTATTCAACAGATGAGCAGCGCGACAGTGCAGGTAAGCACTGGACTCTGCCAGCACTCGGGAGGCAGAGGCAGCCAGATATTGAGTTTGAGTTCAAGGGCAGCCTGGGCTACACAATGAATTCCAGGTCCATCAGGGATATATAGTAAGCCCTTGTCTCAAACAAGCAAATAAATAAGCAAAACACCTGGGACTTGGGGTTCAATTTAGGTTCAACCATGTACTAGTGGTTAGTGTTCAAGAAGTTATTAACTGCTGTGCCCAGTAGCCTGGAGTCTGGGAAACCTGACTCGGGCGACGCAGGAATGAAGATACTACAGACACTGAAGAAATGACAGACACACATACAGAAAAGCTGAGATCGGGTGGGCTCTGCTCTCTCTGATAGAGAGCACTTACTAAGCAACCCTGACACTCAGCATGTTTATTATGTACAGCACAAGGAAGAGGGGTTAGTCTTGGTGGGGTGTCTCTGTGAGGGAGCAGTCTCAGGTGTAAATATCCAGGAGGAAGCTGCAGTTGGGAGGAAGAAGCTGCAGTTGGGAGGAGGAGCTGCAGTTGGGAGGAGAAGCTGCAGTTGGGAGGAGGAGCTGCAGTTGAGAGGAGGAAGCTGCAGTTGAGAGGAGGAAGCTGCAGTTGGGAGGAGGAAGCTGCAGTTGAGGAGGAAGCTGCAGTTGATGCTTTCTGTACACACTGTCAACATTCCTGCTTGGACCAGGGGAAGGCTTTGGCCCTGAGCCTGACCCAGAAAAGGCTTTGCCATGTCCATGGATCTGAGGCACTGGGGTCCTTGACATGGCCATGCTCATGTCAAACAATACACATTCACTCAGGCCTTCCTCTGCTCCCTACATCTCCCCCTTATTTCTTAGAAGTTCCCGATGACTCTCCACGCTTAGTCCAGAGGTGGTTCGCTGTAATGCTCAACACCAGACTGCAAGGATGAGAAGAGGAAGAACGTAACAGCCGCTGTGTCCAATAAAAGCGAAAGAAGTGTTCTAACAGGTTAAACAGACTGAAGCCTGAGGCTTGTTTTGTGGTATTAGGAGAAACAATTTTACACAGCCTTCTGCATTCCTAGGGTGTGCTGACATAATTGGGCCAAATCCTCACTATCATTGTGGGTCCAAATCCCTGGGGGTGGGGCTCAGCTCATTCCCCATGATTGGCTGTTGCTCTAAGGGGCTGCTGTCACCCACACATGTGTCAGTAGTCATCTGTGCAACAGTAAATTTTGTCTGAATCTAAGGGTTGCAGCTCACCCCCAATAGTTGAAGAGAGCCCATCAGGACACCAGGTGACTCCAGAAGGGTGTAATCAGATATGGAAGGATGTGACCATGCCACTAACTGAAAAAGCAGTGGCCTGGGGCTGTAGGTCCAGTAGGCTTTTCCCCTGACTGGACTTACCTGAATGGATATGATTACCAGACACATCAGAAATATAGCCGCCGGGTTATTTCCCAACCCCAGGCCTCGTGCTCCCTCCTCCGACATTTGCATCAGCCTTTTTATTTGACCCCATGTTGGTGGTGTGGCCCTCCTTGAAGTTTGTGCAGGAGGCCTCCTCCTTGGAGACCGCTCGACTGGCTTCAAGGGCCACACTTTGGGTTTCTCTGTGGGCTCCGGTCTCAGCCTCTTCACACCTGCAACCAGGAACTTCACTGCATCCACAGCTCTCTAGACGCCTTGAAGGTACCCAAAGTGGCTGTTCACACCTTCAGGGAAGACACAAGAATACCCTCTTCCCCACATTAGCATGGGGAACAGGCCAAACCTCTTCTTGTCATGACATGTTTCTATAGCACCTTACATTCTATTTCCCTTTCCTTTGGTGACCAGTGCCATTCTGTGACCGAAAGGCCATCTTCCACATGATTTAAAATTTAATGTAAATAAAGCCCCATCTAGAGAATTGGTAGGGGCAGAGAATTTCCCCTTTTTGTTTTCCTAATTGTTGCTTGAGTCATCTATGGGACCTTTCTCCATTAGCCTGTCTCTGAGGGTTGTAAGGAATGTCCGTGTTCTGAGCACAACAGTTTTGTAATGCAGAAAAGTCGTATGCAGGAGCACTGCCCGTCTTGAGGTGCTGTGGATGGCCCATGACAGCAAGTGCAGCAAGGCAATGAGCAATAGCATGTTGGTGACCTCCATGAGTAAGCAGGATATAAACAACATGAGAAAAGCGAGCAACAGAAACATGCACAAACTGTACTCTCCCAAAGGAGACACATGAAGAACATCCATCTGCCAGACACACTGAGACATAACATTCTGTGGTCAATGCCACCGTCACACATGACAGGCTGGAAAGGACTGCGGTGGGTGCACTGCTTAACTATTGACCCAGTCTGTTCTCAAAAATGGCAAATGCATTTTGTAAAGAGGAAGCATTTTGATGACACAGAGAATGATGACCACGGGCATCAAGGCAGACTGCACAGCAACAGGGAAGCAGAGCGCGGATCCTGAGACCAAGGTGTCAGTCATGCATTAGCATCAGCCAATGGTCCGGGGAGAGCTGAATGTGGCCAAATACGTCAAACATAGCAAGGACACTGACATGGAAACAAGAGTTTCAGGATCCTACAGAAAAGATGGGATAGATCTTGATCTGGAGCCTGACCAATGTAGGCTTGGCCTATTCCTACTGCACAGGAGCACTGGCTGTAAATACTGACAGAAGGGAAGGCAATCCCATCCAAAACTATGCAGACTGCAAAGAGTTCAGCTCACGGAATACATTGTGCATTACTTCAGAACCCAAGCAAGAGTGGCAGGCAGCTATAATGTTGCTAGAAGTGTCTGTAAAGACAGTTCTAGCTAAAGCAAGGGGTTAAGATTGTATGACAAGGAAAATAACCCCAAGAGTGTGTGTACAGCATAATATCTTGGTTGGTGGGAGATGGAATCAAGTTGACCAGGTAATTAATTAGCCAAAGAGCACTGCCAGGCAGTGGATTGCTGCCAGAGCCAGTGTTGTTGATCTCCTGAATATGGGATGGCATTTACTTCTGGCTCTTCCAGAAGTAAATTCCTATAGTGTGAGTCACTTTGCCATTTACTCATAGCAAAAGTTCAAAACCCTGGATAAGGAATGCCCTAAATGCAACTATTTCAAAATTCTCTGCAGTTGCCAGAGTGCTCCACTAGGGGTCATGGGTGATTTCAGGATTGCTAGTGAAAGAGGCGTGGCTGGAACCCATTTATGTACCTGGACACAGCCCCTTTCATACAGCTAGAGCCATTCCCGCCTCAAAAGTAATACAGCACTGAGAAAAGGGATCAGCGTCCCCTCCTAAATTTTGGGAAACCAGAGAAAGTTCTTGGGTAGTAAGCTTAAGTACAAGTCTGAGTCAATTATATCTGCCAACTATTCTTGAGAATTATTAAGAGTTTTGAGAAAATCCTTGCGAGCTTCTGGCTTTTGAGGGCACATAGCACGCTCCTCTATAATTTTACCTAGGTACTGGAATGGAGATGCCTTCATAATCTTTTCTGGAGAAACAGGTTGAAAGGCCTCTCTTAGTTTCCAACAAAGTTCACTGTCCATTCAGAAGAATCAGAAGGCTGATTAGAATATCACCATCCAGTGAGCAATCTAAGCCTTAGCCTTTCATCAGCAAATTCCTAACACACAGTAGGACCGCTTTAACACCCCGGGCAAGGGCTACGAGACAGACTATGATTGGGCAGGAGAGGGGGAAAGCAAAATTTCCGAGATAGCCAAGATGTAGCCAAATGATGAAAAACAACCCTTGAAGTCAACTACAATGAAATAAAAATGTGATGGGAGAGCAACAGGTGACGGTGGCCCACTGCCTGCATGACTCTTTATAGCTCCTATAAATTATAAATCCTAAACATCCTCTACGTACCTGATTTCTTTCTTAAGATGGGTGTTCGGGATTAGGAAATTGGTCTATGTGCCCAATAACTGCCCTGTAACTGCTTCTCCATTAAAGGCAACCCCCACCTCCCGTGAGTGGCCGGGAGGCAAATTTCCCTCAGGCATTCTGTGTAACACTGGCCAAGGCTGCTGGTGAAAACCAGCAGTCATGCGACACCCACTCCCAGTCTTTTACAATCGCCCCAAGGATTTACGGGAGTAGTTGCTACTTGTATTCTACCTAAATCCCATAGGGGACTAAGTCCTGGTGTATTATCTAACAAGAGCAAGGCTTTGGCTATAGAAAAGGATGCCCGTTTGGCTCAAATATGTCAGCCTCATAAAACTACAAGCATCTTGGGCAGGGCTATGGCCTTCAGCACCTTGATGACCTCCAGCATCCTGGCATCTGACCACAGTGAACTTTGTAATGGTGTCCAAGCCTTGCCAACTCCCTGCAGGCTGGCTGTGGTTGGTTGAAGTGGCTATGCCAGAGGCCCGTGTGTCATTTCACAACCACGGGCACATCTGCCCTGGTATCAATAAGTTCAAGTAAAGCTCATTTCTGAGTGATTGTCTGTTATTCTTTGTACTCAGTAACATGGTTTCAAGACCCAAAACCTCCATCCTTATGGGACTAAGCCATGAGCACCAGTATTGGGGAAATTCTGTACTTGAGCAATTTTTAACTTGGGTGTATACTAAACCAAGTTTGATATAACTGAACTAGAACCTTAATTACCCTTGCACAATCTTCATATATTACCCCTGGGTGAATCTTCAGTCCCTGCAGGCTCTGGCTGTTTCTGCCTAAAATAAGTCCTACTATGCCTGCTGAGTTGGATCCATCCCATGTTAGGGGCCAGTCTAAGTCAGGTGGTGAAATTAAGGTTCAACACCCCCTCCGCACTGCCTGAGGCTGCCTAATAGAGCTGATCAATGGTACATTTTGGTAGCTGATGGTCATTGGTTTGCCCTATCAATGCATGGGGACTCTCGGGGTGATAGTGCCGAGTGTTTGAAGGGGTATCAGCCATTTCCAAGGCTCTCTCAAGGTTGTTGATGAATACCCATTTGTGAACAGCATTGTTAGCCCAATAAATTCCTCTCTGCATAAACCTGGGAGGCCGTGCAGACCATGGGAGATGGAGGATACAGGGGCATGGCTTATTTTTTTTTTTAATTTGAAGCCCATGTGGCTGCAACCACATGTAGAATGTTCAGTTTTCCCAAATGTGTAACAGGCACCATTTTCCCCTCAGAGCATATAACTTACTAAAGGACTGCTGTGAGAGGTATTTTTTGAGGGTGGTTAGGACATATGTCCACATTCAAGCTAACCATCTTTTATAAATGTAAGCACTTATGACAATCCCCAAGTGTCTCCTTACAAGTCCTGTCAGCATTTTCAAAAGTCAAGTTATAGCTAAGTACCTTTCTTGCCTCAGCGTCAGCCATCCGGTGGCACCATGGCAGCCATCTGGTGGCACTGTAGCTTAAAAGAACCAGGCCACAAGGCTGGCTACAATTCTAGCTTTTCCCAAGGTTTTCCACAGGTTTCCTTTTTAGAGGACAATTCTCTCTGAACCCTGAAGGCAACTATGTTAACTTGTTGGTAAGTTTCAAAGGACGTGTAATAGGTTGTTGGTTCCTTCATAAGTCCTGGACCCAGGAACATGTGTGCAGTTATAGCAGCTCCACAGCCCACATTACCTTGTGCTCACACAATTCTGTAAACCCAGGCTTGGATGGCAGCTAATCCCCTGGGTTGCGGCAAGATTTCGCCATGTTTAGGCAATCAGAAGGAGGCCAGGCACTGCCACTGAGGATGCACTGAACAAGCCCTTGGGTACACAGGCCCACAGGCTGCACAGGCTTGCTTGGTCTCCTCTAAGGATTTAAAGGTAGTCTCATAATAGCACACCATTTGGTTTGAACTCTGAGGGTCAGATCCGCTCAAACACAAGAAAACAATTAAAACCATTAGTGTCTTCCTTAGATCTCTCAACCTAGCAAGGTTTGTGGTAAAGGAGTGACATTACATTCCCAGTCCCTGGGTTGGGTGTCTTCACCCTCATAATCACTTTCCTCAGGAGTAGGGTCCAGGGCATCAGGCAGGTCAGGGCAAGCCCACACTGTGAATTCAATTTGCCTCTCTAGCTCTGCAGATCCTCCTTTGAAGAAACAGTCATGGATCCATGGAATCACATATAAGATTCCAAAAACTCTAAGTGAAAATGGGAATACACTTGGTTGTTCAGTCCTGTGTCTCTTAGCTTTTTCCCTATCTTCCCAAGTAGTCAAACTCCCTGACCCTTCTTCTGGAAGCCAAGGGCATATCTCCTGAACAAGTCTAAGTACTGGTGGAGCTGGAATCTTTTCTCTCTGTCTCACAGCTCCCCCAAACCTCCTCCGAAGTATTACAAGGACTCCCATCTCTAGATTCTCCTGCCAGTGTTTTACACCTAACACAACCGTACCCCACCTTTCCCTTCATTTTTATCTTTACCTTTATTTGCGAACTTCTCTGGGGGGCGTTCCCTCATTCGACCGATGCAAGCTCCCCACAGTCCAGGGTCTCTGGTCAGGCGCCACTTGCCACATCCAGCATGGCTAGGTACTGGAAACCTGACTGGGGTGATGCGGGAATGAAGAAACTACAGACACTGAAGAAATGACAGACATACAGAAAAGCTGAGATTGGGTGGGCTTTGCTCTCTCTGATGGAGAGCGCTTAGGCTAAGCGACCCGGAAACTCAGCACTGTTTTCTATGTACAGCCAGAGGAGGGGATGGCTAGTCTTGTGGGAGGTCTGTAGAGAGCAGTCTGGCTGTAAACATCCAGGGGAAAGATCTACAGTCGATGTTCTCTGTGTACAATGTCAGATTCATTCTCAGACTAGAGGAAGGCTTTGCCATTTCCCCGAGCCTGACCTGGGGAAGGCTTTGCCAATTCCCATGAGTCTGAGACATTGGAGGTATGGTCATGTTCATGTTAACTACTACACATTCACTCAGGACTTCATCTGATTCCCACAACTAACTGGCCTGTTTTTCACTTAATCTGTAAAATGGAGTGGTAACTACCTCAAATGCTTGTGGAAAGGAGTTAATAAGTTCTGCACATCACATACTTAGACATATCATACCTGACAGGAACATATACATAAATACTGTATATATTAGTTACCACTGTACTTTGTATATTTAATCTGAAATCATTATCAGTTATTCTCTCTCTCAAACTTTTTTCAGAGGGTCTAATGTAATCCAGATTAGCTTCAAAACTGAAGTGCAGCTGATATTGGCTTGGCTTTCTACCTGCAAGCCCTGGTTTCTTCCTTCTGTCTATGTAGGTCATACTCTGTCTTCCTCTGGAGCACTGGAAGTCAATGCATGTGCCTTCATACCCGATTCTGTATACTAACTCTTTTTAAAGACAAATGGGAATGTTTTCTAGAACCACCAGATATTTTCCCAGATGCACTGGATAAAATTCTATGTGCAGGCTGGGAAGATGGCTCCATGTTGATAAAGCACTTACTGTGCTAGTATGAAGGCCAGAGTTCATAGCCTCAGAACACATATACAAGCCAAGCAGGTGGAACAGCCACCTATAATCCCAGCACTCAGGGAGGGAGGCAGACAGGGGACTCCTGGGGTGTGGTAGTTAGCTAGACTGTACGGAATTGTCTTGTTCCATATTCAGCTAGAAACCCTGCCTCAAATTAAAGTGGAGAGCTTTGAAAGACACCCAGTGCTAACTTCCATCAGGCACACACATGCACACCCTCCACCCCCATACAGAGAAACCTGCATACACACATGCATACCACACACACACATACAAAAATAAAATCTACAAGTGCCACCATGCCTAGCTTCCACAAAATGGCCTGAAAGTCCCTGTACACTCATGTCCCCTATATAAAATAGTATAGTACAAGTATATAATCTATGCATATTGTCTGATATACTTTAAATCCTCTCTAGTTAGTTATAATACCCGCTACAAAGTAAATACTATATAAATACTTGCTCTGTTGTAGTCTTCAGGGAACAATAACAAAAACAATGACTGCATATGTTCGATACAGATGCTCCCTAGGTATTTTCAATCCGGGGCTTATTAAGTCTTCAGAGATAGAACTTGGGATCTAGATGGCAGTAGTGGTCACATGACCCCAGCACCCTCTTTAAAGATGGAGAACTTGCTGCACAGCTTTCAAGACTACATACAGACTACAACACAACCACAGTATCCTTGACTCACATTAACAATTACGTCATACCTTAGACCTACTCAACGGCAAAAAGCGATCTGCTACTTAGAAAACAAATGAGTAACAAGGGCTACAGATTCACACATCTCCAGTATTATATTTCTCTGTTACTTAGGCAAGTAGATGATCTTAGGTAAATCAAGAGTTTGTCAACAGCCATCAACAATAAAAAAAAAATCAGTTATAGTTTAAAGAAAGAATATATGACAAATTTGAATTAGAATTTTTTTGTTCTGCTACTTATTAACTTGTAATCTTGGGCAAGTTATTTCAACTCTATGACTCTTCTTTAATTTTCAAAACAGAGATTTGTGCCATATGATTAATATGGGGATTAACAAAACAAAAACATAAAGTATCTTGAATTCTGTAAGTAATCAATAAATGTTAGGAGTTTTCAAGTCAGCTACTCTTTCTAAAATGTACTAGGAGTTCTGTGAAGGTTCAGGGACAAAGCACACTGTAAAATGCTAACTGAAGACACCATCAATGGAGAAGATACAAGAAGGCACCATTCAGAGCTCAAGTTCACGCTAAGCAAAGTCTTCCTTACCACTGTTCCCTCTGGAAGCAAACACTGAGAAGAACTAGACTCTATGTCTAGATTCACCAGCTTTGGGAACCAGTGAATACTTTCAGTGTTGATTCCTTACAAATCAAGTAAGGAAGTTTACAGCAACCAATCAGCTGACACAAAGGTTTCCATTGGATACATCAACACTCAACAAACAGAAGCAGTGAAAGAAGCCTAAGGTTTTACAGTGCTTTTTCTTTTCTGAGATTCAGAACATAACAGAAGGTTTTTTCATAGTCAAGGGTAGAGATTGTCACACATAGTAAGTACAGTCCTTAAAATAGTCCAAGTGAACTGGAAATACAAACTCTGATCAAATGAAAAAGAGATTAGACAGAAACATCAATACTTTGGAACTTTTGCCATATAAGAAGTAACCAAGAAAACTTCGGAAAGAAAGGACAGTGTGAAGAAACAAGACTCAAACAGTCAATGTCAGATCTGTCACTTTCTTATTTAAGAATATTAAATTAACTGCATGATCTGCCAATGAAACAAGTAGAGGTTACAATCCCACCTTGACACCTCTCCCCTAAAAAATTAAAGATGGTTAACAATAATGACAAGCCAGAAATCTTCAAATGAGACACAAAGGTTCACTAAGTAAGATGATGATGGTTGAATTACCCTAAGAAGAAAAAAAGTCTACAATGGTTTAAGAAAGGAAATTCAACATTCCAAGACATAAGGATTAGTGGATCCAAAGTATATAAAATATCTAATCAAATAAATTAACACAAAAGGCTAAACTGTCATATTTGAGTTCGGATTATAAACTACTTTTTCATGTTTTCAGATAATTATGGTTATACAGTTTGGATTTTTCAAGTCAGCTACTGAGATATGAGTGTGCATATGCATAAAATAACTAGCTTCTCACATACCTTTGGTCTGCATTTGCTCTGGGGGCGGTGGAGCTGAGGGTATAGGCCCAACTGGGTGACTTGGAGCAGGAGGCATTCTTGTTGATGAGGGTCCTGGCAAGACTGTGGACACTACGGAGCTGGGCTTGGGGGGCTGGACATTTTCTGTAACAGGGTAAGACAGAGAGTCTGCAACTGAACGCAAGAAACCATTTCACCCACAGCGACAACCCGCAACATGTTAAAGTTGCTAACAAAATGCTATGGATTTGAAGTTTCATGGAAACTTCAGTGCCACCACACTGATTTGGCATCTAGAAATAAAGTGGTTCAAACAAACCATTTCCCCAAAGTGAGAAAACTGTTTCCGGATATTTTAGTGATTTGTAATGACAATTCTTACTAAAACATTCAAAGATGTCACCATCTTTTCAGACAAAATGAAATGTTTTTCTTTACAAACCAACAACCATGTACTACACAATGGTGACCAAGGTAGAGTGAACAGGGGTAACGGGCTCTCTGAATTCTGTAAATCAGCTCACATCTCATCTTGCTTTATTTTATTTACAAAAGCAACAAAGTTATTTTCCCACAGTGGAGGAAGACAGAGGTTCAAGAATGAAGTGCCTTGGTGTTTTCCCTGAGACGTAGACAAGGGTGTCTTTCCCTTCAGTTTCTATGGTCTCTGTGCATGGCTGGGTTCTAACCCTCATGTAAGAATGCCACCCTAACGACTTCACTTGAATGCAACTGCCTCTTTAAAGACCCTACCTCCAAATACTGTTACATTCTGTCATAAGATTATGCCCCAGGACTTCACTAGGACGTTGCATCTGAACTTACTCATGAGTTTGGAGGAGACACAATCTATTCCCAAACAGACTCACTCATTCAAAGTTAACTAATAGTGTAAAAACACGGAGTGGGAGCACTAAAAGCCTCTTCTCTATATCCCAATCATAAGTGACATCGTACAGCCCTCCAACCCTTTCATTACCCACCCATTTTATCCTGTATCTCAAAAAAATGGCAGAAATTACTGAAAATATACCAAAAAGATTGCTGACAGTTTTTCTGTAATGGCAACCAGATGTAACAGATCAAGTAATCCACACTGATCATATTTAAGCTTAGCGGAATAATCAGTGTTTACATTGTACAATGGTGTTTTCCGTTTATTCTGATGAGCGTATTAGTGAATATCTTCTATCTAGATTAGGCATTTAGGGAAAGGTGTGCAAGACTTCTGGAAAAGATCGTAGCTGGCAGCACCTTGGGTGATCAAGAAAT
>LOJH01021923.1:4060-20100 GCA_001685095.1 Ellobius talpinus
TCTGTAGCTTTGGAGCCTCTCCTGGAACTAGCTCTTGTAGACCAGGCTGGCCTCCGGCCTTTTTTTGTTTCTTTGAGACAACGCTTTCTCTGTAGTTTTAGCAGCCTGTCCTGGAACTAGCTTTTGTAGACCAGACTGACCTTGAACTCACAGAGATTCCCCCTGCCTCTTCCTCCTGAGTGCTGATATAAAAGGAGTGCGCTGCCACCACCACCCGACTCAGGTCCTGTTTCTTACTAGGATGCTAATTTTTATGTTAAAAGTTTGAAGAACTCACTAGCTTGTACATAGTGAATCAATTCCCAGAAATGCTCTTAAGGTACAGCATGAGGCTTGGTGTGCTTTTCTTTTCCTTGCTATGCATTTAATAGTTGTGATGGGTTTCGGTTCATTGTATCTTTTTTCCCCCTCACTGATGTAAAGTGATGATTCCTTTTCCCCTGGTAAGATAAAACAGTCTTAGTAACAGGGAAACATTACTGCTGGTGATGTAGGCAATGAAAGCAATTTTACCTTGCTATTTATTCCTTTTAGGGTATATCCCACTACTATTGTCTTGATTTATGCTTTTTAAAATATTTATATGCTTTCAAATCAAATCTTACCTGGTTGAGAAATTTTCAGAGAACTTTTGTTTTTATCCCAATTTACCTATTCAGTCTTTTACCATTGGATAGATTTTAACATTTTAATTTTTCCTTTAATTTTATCTTGTAAAAAGCCTTTATTACAAATATTTGTATGTAGGGGTTGGTAGTGGTGTTGAGTGTGTGCCACAATGCTCATGTTGTGGCCAGAGAACATGTTGTGGGCGTTGTTTCTCTCCTTCCACTGTGTGAAGCCTTGAGATTGAACCCAGGTCACCAGGCTTGGCATCAGATACTTGTAGCTACTGAACCACCTCCGTAGTGTAATCGTTTCCTCTTCCCTTTTTTATCATCATCTCTTCTTCCTCATCCTCTATACAGTTATGTAACAGTCACATACATTTTAGGGGTATCTGTGCACTTGTATAATTTCTTACTGGTCCCATAGATTGCAATATACAGAACATTTTCTGGCCCTTGCTTTATTACTATTTTTACTTAACACATTGTTTAACATCACTTATAGAAACATATCTATATAGTTTTCTTTTAAACTGCCACACATTGACTTGTGTGAATCAGAAAAGATTTCTAATCTTTTGCTGTTATACACACATCCATACTATTAAATACTATATTATTGAATGTCTTCTGTGTTTGTCTTTATTTGTAACTAGTTACCAGTTTATATTCAGGACAGAATTATATTTTGGAATATATTTTTTTTGCTAATTGTTGCACTGCATCATCAACAAAATTAAATTTCTGTGTGTTATATAGGAGACTGAGCATCTTTTACAGGTAGTGGGGAGAAACCAATTGTATATAGTTATGCCTTAAACTGAGCATTAGGTTTTGACTTTTTCAGAGAATCCTCAGTTGAAAAAGATTGTACTTTGTAAGGAATGTTTTTTCTCTCTGAACTTTCATTCTTGCCTTCGCATCACACCACAGTTCACCCTCCAATCCATTATTGATTACTTCTTTAAAAGAATATTTTGTACAAGGAACAAGATTGACTGTGGGTAGGTGAGGGTGCTTGGTTTCCCATAGTGAAAGGTTTGAGGTAAAATTGGAGAAGCTGTTTGACATTGAATGCAAAGTTGAATGTTGTGTTAAAGGAATTCATTTGCCCTTTGGAAGCAGTTTTTAATATTATAATACGTTAATTATTTTTAAAAAATAACTACATTGGAAGAGGTGGTCTGAAGGGAAGTCATAAATGATCATGAAGCCTTAGATAACCCACCTAGAATTTCTGTTATTGTAATAAAGTAAGATTAATGTCTTTGAATTGCCAGTTCTTTGTTCTTTTTGTGGATAGAAATTTTTATTTTTAGTTTACAAATAGTTGATAAATTTATGGGGAACAGTATGGTGTTTAATAGTTATACAGTTCATAACCATCCAATCAGCATTATGTTTCTTTGTGTTAAGACAGTTTGCTGGGTTTTGGTGGCATATGCCTTTAGTCCCAACACTGGGGAGGCAGAAGCAGGCCCATCTCTGAGTTCAGGCCAGTCTGGTCTACAGAGTGAGTTCCAGGACAGCTAGAGGCTACACAGAGAAACACTGTCTTGAAAAACCCAATGAATGAATGGGGGGCGGGAGGGGGGAGGGAAATACTCATTCAGGATCATTTATCTTAACAGTCCTGACCGTAACACATTAAATTAATAGCACATCTCCATGCTACAGAGCCTTTTGCCATGCTCTGCAATGCCAGTGTCTTCCAGATGTCTATGTTGTTGACAACTAGTAATTGATTTTTTTTATGTGTTGGCTATATTTGTGTCAGCATGACACAAGGTAGATTATCTGAAAGGAAGGAACTTAGTTGAGAAAATGTCTCTAAGATCTGGCTCTTAAGTCATTTTCTTAATGAGCAATTTATGGAAGAGGGTTCAGCCAATTGTGGATGGCACTATCCCTGGGATTGTGGTTCTGGGTTCTCTAAGAAAGCATGCTCTGTAAGCCATGAGGAGCAAGCCAGTGAGCCATACACTTCCATGGCCTCCGGCTTCTGCCCCTCATGAGTTCCTGATCTCATTGCTTTTAATAATGAAATATTATAAGGACCTATATTTGAAATAAACCCTTTCCTCACCAAGTTGATTTTTTTGTCCTTTCTTTTTGGTCAGTGGTGGAGAGGTTAAACTTTTAAAGCAGAAGGAAACCGACAGTACTGGTTACTTTGAAATCACGGTAGTCAGATAACAGACAGATGTGACTTCAGGGAGGGAGGCTGCATTCAGGGGATATGGTCTTGTCATAGCATCCATTTTGGAAAGTAGCTCACCTCAATAGTCTGTGTCTGCCAGCTGTACCTAACTTCCTAAAGGCCTCACCATATCCTCCTCAAACAGTGTAACCAGGAGAGTAGAAAGTGTTCAGACACATGGACCCATAGGAGATATTTCATCTTGAAAAACCTTAGCATTTGTTCCTCGGCAAAAGACCAAATCCCTTTCTCTTCAAACCATCTAGGATAAAAGACCAGTCTAAGAAAAAGGAAACTCACTGGAGACAATCTCTTTGTTAAATGCAAGAAATTACCTACCAGAGAAATGGTACTTTTTAAGATAATTTATCCTTATTTGAAACTTTTCAACAGAAAAAAATTAGCCAGTCAGAATGCTGTCAAGTTTTTGTAAACATCCTTGGTTTACTTGTATGCAGTCTACCGTGTAATTTATTGCAACTTCTGGTTTTTCAAGGCTGTAAATAGCTCCAGTGGCGCCTGTTCACTGCCTTTGTTAGCATTTTGCCATTGTTAGCATTTTGCCATTTTTCTGTTTCATTGTTCTGTATTGCTTGCTGTTCCTTTCCATAATTCTGTAATGAAGAACTTCATTATTGGACAATTTCGTGAGTCCAGTGAGCTAGCTACTCTATTCTATTATAGTAGATGTTTTTTTCAATTTAGTCCTTCAGCTGTGAAATACTATTACAATTTTTGTTGCTTTTTAATTTTAAAATGTTTTAATTTTATAACACTCTTAGTTGCAATAAAATTAGGTACCAGAGAAAGGGACTTTTTAAGATAAATAAAATTCTTTTTATTTTAAAGATGTTTTATTATATATTTTGGGGGCTGTGTATAGAACCTATGGTCTTTTGCATACTAAGCATGTGTTAGAGCTAGGATGATATCACTGCCTACCCTTTTCAGCAATTAAAATGGGGACTCTCAAGACACTTTATTAATTGTTAATAATGATTGCTATCTTTGAAACTAAAAGAATTAATTTCTGACTAGTACTGTCTGCTCATCTAAGTTGTGAGTTCACTGAGTAATAAGAAACAAAAGAGTAAACAAAAATTGCCTGAAAACATGTAATGTGGACAGCCATCATTAGCAGCAACTCATTCAAAAGCTGTAAGATTTGAATGACACCAGATTTAAAGGAAGTCACAAATAGGAAACACAACTAAGTTCATTTTCAAAAAATAATTTAAAAAATTATAATAGGATTTCATGTATTTTAGTATTAAAAAAAACCCTGATTGGAATTCAGTTTTTAAAAATCCCAATCTTTTCCCAGTCTAGTTAATCATTGTTTATATGCTTATGTGTATTTTGGGACCATGTATATTTATAGTGTGATTTTTCTTTTTTTTCTTGAATATTAAATCTAGATCCATTAAAACATTGTTAATCTGATGGCATATACTTTTAATCTCAACATTGGGGAAGCAAAGGAGGGTAGATCTCAGAGTTGAAGACCAACAAAGTCTATATAGCCAACCACGATTTCAAATAATGATCCTCTTTCATCAGAAAATGAAAACACTCAAACCAGGAATCTTTTTGAATTTAAAAGATACTAACATAATTAAGGGATCATTTCTACTGCTCTGAAAGTACAAGTCCTTTAATTCTTATTTAATAAAAAATTATACTCATAGATGAGGTGTGAGAGTAGTAGTTACAATGGACACTGGAGAGATGGCTCCATTGCTAAGAATATACAGTGTACTTGCAAGGACTGCAATTTGATTCCCAGCACCCAAAGCAGGTGGCTCACAACTGCATACAACTCCAGCTCCAGGGTGTCTAAAGCCATGTCTGGATTGTGGGCACATATGCATGCACATGTGCATAGATAGACACACATTTGAAATAAAATACATGGGGAATTTTGTTTTTGTTTATTTTTTAGAAGTACAGCGAATTTCTGTGCTCCTTTAAAATTGGTTTGGTGTAATTTTTAATATTTTAGGGGGCACACATAGCTCTTCATCATTTGCAATATTTTCTATTTATAATTTTACCAACTTGTTAAGACTTACTTGTAACTTAGAAATATTTGTGACACTTGCATTTACTCATGGAAGCATGCATAATGACAGAAAGGAATCGTCTAAATATTTTCCATTGAGATGAAACAAGATGAGACACTGCCTTTCTGCTCTAGCGTTCACACAACACGCCCTGTTCCCGTCACAGTCTATTTAGTACCTCATGCTTATGCTTTCTTTCTGTTGGCAAGCTTCTCTTCCAGATAGTCCCTTAAGTATGCTGCTGAGGGACTTGTCTAGTCATGTTCTTGAGAAAAAGGCTGTGCTACCTTACAGAGCAGACGTCTACATCAGAGAAGTAGACATACAGTTGTTGACTGTGTTTAGTGTTAATGTAATCAACAGTTGATATTTAAAATTAAAACAAGTTTCTTTAAACAGAAACATAAAACTTAGTTATGTCTTGATTTGTTAGTAAAAATGTTGGGACCTCATGTATTCATGAACCCTAACCCCATTTTTTTCTAAGAGCAGGAATTTAGGGTTCAGTATTCGTGGTGATTTTAGCACATATTGTGAGAACTGACTTTTACATCCCAAATGTATAAGCCGCAGACATTATTATTCTTTATCCCTATAATAGAGAATATTTCTTTAAAACGGTGCTATATATAGTTACCTTAGGACTCGAGAGATAGATAAGCAGTTAAGAGCACCTGCAATCTTGCCTCGGACCCAACTTCAGTTCCCAGTGCTCACGTTGGGTAGCCTACAACTTCCTGTAACTCCGGGGTATGTGATACCCTTTTCTGGACTCCACAGATGTCAGTACTCTTGTGCACATAACTGTACACATAGACATATAAACAGAACTTTAAAATGATGAAAATCTTTTTTAAAAAAACCTTTATCACATTCCAAAGGTTTTCATATTGCTATATCCAAGTGATGTGATTTTTTTTTCCTCACTATACCACATTTAGCAGTTAAAAGTATAGGGTTGGCTCTTTCTGTTGATGCTCATTGTAGTCAGGTGGATAATAATAGTGCTTGCCATATGTTTTTTACTATAGCATAAGATTAACTTTACCCTTTTAAAATTCTTTGTTTTTCTTTGTTGTTGCTGTTCTTTTCTTGAGACAGGTTTTTTTGTTTGTTTGTTTGTGTATTCCTGACTGTCCTAGAGAACAGGCTGGCCTTGAACTCAGAACTTGGTCAACCTCTGTCTCCTAAGTGCTGGGATTAGAGGCATGTGTCTTGTCAGCTTTAAATTTATAACCAAGAATATTTCCAATAGATACTTACATAATTGTAGCACAGATAATCAAAACCCAGAGATAGATATAGGGGTTAAAGCTGTAGATCAGAGAAGCAGAGCAGTCAGCCACTAGAGACCTTTTACCTCTTCTAACGCTCAGACCGAAGCAGCAATCCTCAGACTGCCTAGATTGCTCTCTGTCTCCATCAAATCTCAGGTGCCACACTCCAGTGAGTTCTTATCTTTTCCTCTTCATATTCTACTCTTCACCCAACCATAATACTCTTGTCTCCACCTCCCTAAATGTGGTGATATTTTATTTGTATTTTAATAAATAAAAGCTTGCCTGAAAATTAGATTGCTAAACTAAGTGACTAGAGGTCAGGCAGTGGCGGCACATACCTTTAATCCCAGGCTCAAGATACAGAGGCAGACAGATATCTGTGAGTTCAAGGCTATCCTGGGCTACACAAGATCGATCCAAAAACAGATCCAGGTGGTGGTGGAGGCTCACACCTTTAATCCCAGCTCTAGAGAAGAGTTTATGATGGGACAAGACAGGTTTCAGGCACAGTCTCAGTCTGAGAATTCATGGAGGCAGGATCGTCATTTTTGGTCCAAGATAGAGGTAAGAACTCTATAGTGGCTGGCTGCTTTGCTTTTCTGATCTTCAGCTTGACCCCCATGTCTATCTCTGGGTTTTTATTATTTGTGCTACACATAATGGTTTCGGAATTCGGTTAATGACTTGTGCCTTTTTTTTGTACTTCCTAGTTAATGGTGTTTTGTTTCTGATAGACTAAAATTTTTTGTAGCCTCCATTCTCTGTTGAGTTACAATTTTTATCTTTTAACTAATTTCTCCTCAATATCAAATCTGCTTACTTGATATCTTTACTTCATTTTATAATGTAGGATGGTAAATTCCATTCTTATATACTTCATTACTTTGCCCTTTAAAACAATTGTAATGACAAACATTTGAATTGCTTTTATAATGGTATAGTTTACTTGTCTCAGTATGAGAAAAGCTTTACAATTTACTTTTAAAATTAAGTGAAATTTTTATTAACTTAATATTTAATTTTTGCTTTTGTATAGCTACTGAGTGTTGGTTGGGGATTGACTCTGTCCAGGAAATTACTTAAGTTGTGTTTTTCCTAATTTTGCTGCATTTTTTCCCAGTTATCTTGGAGGAAATAAAAGACATGATTTGTTTAAGAGAAAAGAGAAAACACAAGCAGTGATGCTTCTGAGTCATACCTGCCACCTCATGTTTTGATGGTGTGTGAAGGTTTTTTTTAATATAATAGGCGTGAGGCTATAGAAAGATGTCCTTACCTCTTAATTTGTCCAAAATAACCCAAGCTGTATAACTGCTGTGATGTGATTATCAACAGTCTTTCTGTTTGCTCCCAGAGCACTGGGGTTCTTAGTGACTCATTATAGGACTCTCAAATCATTTAACCTATCAAATTTAGAACACTATATACAGGACAGGGCACTTAACCTTTCCATTAGTTAATGGGATTAACTAATAGCCTAAGAGTTTTGTGTCAGATCTGCCTTAAATACATGTTCCAATCTTTTCATTTATCTTAAAATTTTAGTAGGAAGTGTAGCTGTTCAGAAATGTTCCATAACTGGAATTTACTACACACTTTAAAATAGGAGATTTCTTTTGTAGACTACTATCAGTAGAGAGCAGATCTGTGGTGAGCAGCTCGTGCCTCTATGGTTATACACATACAGGAGTAACTGGCGGAAGGTTTTAAGTAAAAATTAATATATATGTATATAATTTGACATGGTATTAGGAATCATTTGGTGGGAAATAAAAATTGATAATTGCCAAATGATGTTGGTAGTGTTTTGAAATGGGGCATGCTGTGTGCTGAGGTGTGTGTAATTCCACAGATGGTCTGTCATGCTCTCTATTGTCCATAGTTACAAGATACCTTATGGTAATCTCTGGCAAAATTCATGATTTCTGATGTTTGTCCCTGATCGCTCAAATTCCCCTAAATTCTTGGTGTCGACTGTGTACATAGACGCTAGTTTAAGTGCTGTACTCACAAGGGTGTTATCATTGGTTGCTTTTAAACTAGTCTAAGCCTGTGCATTTTTTGTAAACTAAAATTCTAGAACCACATTGTTCAGCAAGGTCTATTTGTGCCACTGTAACCAAATATATGAGAATGGGTAGTATATAATGAATAGAAGCTACTGCTCTTCTTGAGGCTGTGAAATTCCAAAGATCAAGGCACTAGCAGGATCCAGTATTTGCTGAGTGTTGTACTCCATAGGAGACTCCACTAATGTTATCCTCCACAAAGAGAAGTGTGGTTGAACAGATGTAAGGAACAGAAAGGGAGATAGATTATGTTATTTCCCTCCTTTTGAAGCCAGACTACCTCCTCAAAGATCCAACTTGCCATTGTTTTATTGTGGATTTTCTCACTCTGAATTTGGGGCAGCAAATCTAGACCATAACACACCACCAGCTTACATATGGTTGTAAAAATGGAAACCATAAGAGAGGAAAAACTGAACAGTTGTATGATTCAGTTGAAGTCCTCAGTGGTGACACATGGCTCCCTTTGTACAGGAAAAGTGAGTTCTATTTTCACTGATAACATTTTGTTGTTTGGGAATGACTTTCAGGCAAAATCTGTTTAGTAAATCTGCAAAAATAAAGGCTTAGCAGTATGTAATGTCTTTTTTTTAACTTGCTACTTTGAAATAATTTTAAAATGGAAAAAACTCCCCCATGCTCATCATTCACCTCATCAGAAATGTATATACAAGCCTTTTAAGTCTGGGCCTGAGTATTTATAGTATTTAAATACTTATTTATTATTATTGGCTGTGCATATGTTTTTTGTGAATGATATGTTTGTACAATGTGTGTGTGTAGGTAGGTGTGTGGGTGAATGGACAACTGTGGAATTGTTTTTTTATTCCATCTTTATTTGGGTTCTAGGTACCAAACTTAGGTTGCCAGGCTTATGTGGCAAGCACCTTTACCTGCTGAGCCATCTTGCTGACCCCACTTGTTTTAGCTTATTAATTACTGATACCATTTAGTAGAAAAAAATTTAATGATAGGCTTGCATTCTGTAGCTCAGGCTAGCCTGGAATTTAATAAATAGTTCATACTAGACTCAAACTAAAGACAGTTCTTCCTCAACTTACCTAGTATGTTTAAATTTCAGACATGAGCTAATACACAATAATTTTTAAAATTGTATATTAAAAAGTAATTTTAGTCAGTTTTGTGATGACATGTCTTGCATCATCTAACCTCAGTAACTTGGTGTTAAGACTAGAATATGTGTATTCTTCTCTTTGGTAATCTTCCATGCTTCCCATGCAGTGCTTTTGAGTACACATTTAGGAAGTCACCAAAAGAAAGATAGATGGCAGCTGCAGTGTATTCAGGTTGTTTATGACGTTACCAAAGTGGGTGGGGGAGCTTGAGGCAGACATGCCCTGAGACAATAGCTGTTTAATGAGTTTGCTTGTATGTACAAGAGAAGAGAATGGGCCTGATTGCTCACAATCTGAAGCCTGAAAATATATTTTTCTGGATCTGTGTATTTGCATATCTAATTGCTATGTAATCAAAACTAAGTGAACTGTAGCTACTTCAAACTTTAAAATGAAAGGCAATCATCCATCTGGGGAGGAGGGGAACTCCAAACTTGCAAGCTAGCCTGAATATTAGCATTATAGTCCTCTTGTGCTTAATTATAGATGTCTGGCTGAGCAGTAAATGTATGCTTGTGTAATAGAGAAGTGAATGTGACTCTGACACACAGTGGAGCTCTGTTATAACAGAGCTCAAGCTTTGAGAGCCATTGCTGTGTATCCATTGTGTGTTTTGGTTAAGGGATGGTGCCAGAACGACTGTCAGTTACCTGCTTTGTTTGACATGGAGAGTAGTGGTTACACCATTGACCTCACTCAGTTGAAGCTAAAACTTGCATTACACTGCTAGAATATACTTGGTTTTCTGATGGGAAGAACCACCTCCCCTCCCAAACTGTTAGTTGACGGCTTTTTTTTTAAAGCCCTTTGAGGTTAACCTGTTTGCCATAATATGAGTCTTTGGATTATTGTAGATTTTTCTTTTCACTATATTATTAATTTGAGAGGTGTTATATCCTTAAAGTCCTTAAATGCCATTGAAAGTTTGTAGCCATTAATTTCAAGGTTTTCAGACTACTTAAAGCTCTTTATATTTTCACATTGAATTTACATATATAACAAAGCCTTAAAACATATTTTAGTTTCAATTACTGTCAAGCTAGTTCTTCTTAGTCATTCAGTACCTGTGGAAAACATAGGTTCAGCATGATACCAAAGTCTTGAAGATTCAAGGATTTAGGTTGAGCCAGGAGACTATTGAAATGCCTGAAACTCCCTCCCACTCAAAAAACAAAAATAAACCACAAAACCATTATCACCTTAAACTCTTTTTTTCTCATTTCAAAAGTTTTTCCTTTTTCTTGAAAAAAGTTTATTCTAAGCCTAAAATTTAGGATTACTAAACTTTGTTTTTAAGAACACTAATGATTTTCTGAAAAATTTCCCTCATTCTTAGAAAAAAGCCTCTTTTTTATAAACTGTTAGTTGAGGTGGAATTAACAGACGTTTCAGTTACTCTCATGAAGTTGAAGCCAGGCATAGTATGTGTGTGCACACGTGTGTGAATGCACCTGTGCCGAGGCATACCTGTGCTGTGGCACACTTGTGGAGATTAGAGGACAACTTCATGAGTTGTTTTTCACCGAGACCAAACTCAGGTTACCAGGCTATTTTATTGCCACCTGTCTTACCTGCTGAAACTTTCCTACCCTTAGTATCCCCCCTTTTGTGTGTGTGTGTGTGTGTGTGTGTGTGTCCATGTGTGTGCTTGTGAAGTCCAGAAGTCAACCCTAGTTGTCATCATTCAGATACTGTCCCTTATTTTTTGAGTAGGATCTCTGATTGGTGTGATGTTAAGCCACCTGTCCCCACCTACTAGTGCTAGAATTATTATAACACTGAGCCTGACATTTTTTCCCAGATTCTGGGGATTGAACTGAAGTCCTCAAGATTATGCAACAGGTACTTTTTGACCAGGTTATTTCCTCATCCTTAAATTGTGCTTTAAGATCACATCTACTTTTAGTCACTTCTTCCTCGCTGGCTAGGAGTTTGTTTTTTTGTGTGTGTGTGTGTGTGTGTGTGTGTGTGTGTGTGTGTTCGCGCGTGCGCACACGCCCCCTCCCCTTGCCCTTTTGTTACCTAGAAGTAACTTTCTGGAAGAAACTAGAGAACCAGTTCAGATTTAAGGGTAAAGTAACCAGGAAGATGATTCTGAGAACAGGCAAGTGGGTACTGAAGCTGTTTCACAGGTATGCTACATCACATTTGAATAGAGATGAAGCTGTGCTTGCTGCCTAGAAAGAAACCCTGGTGTCAGGAGAAAGTGTCATAACCAGCCCCAAGGCCATAGCTGCTTGATGTTTGAATGTAGAGCTATTGATATGATAATTCCTATGACAGAAAGCTTTGAATTGTCAATGTAAGAACTTGGGGACTTTTTGTACAGCATGTGTAAATTTCTGTTAGGACAACTTCTACAAATAACTGAAGAAAGAACTTCAGAATTCAAAGTTCTTGGAAGAAGAATGTTTTTAGGCCTGGTTTTTGGACCTGTTCACAGCACAGTGAGTGTCATGAGTTTAATGTTGAGGAATCCCTAATGCTATAGATGGGGAGAGAAAAGATGACCAAAGAGTTCCCAGATTTTAGCTGCAGGATTCACAGTGTGGTTGAAAGAACTTAAATAGTATGAGCTCAAGGTGTGACACTAAGGCCAGTTGGTGTACAAGAGCAAAACTTGTAGTTTTCCGTTGAACCGACATGATTGCCTGCTAGGAACCAGACAGCTAAAGGCAAACAAAATGAATAACAGAATTTAAGAGAGCTAACTAAAAATATACTTAAGCTATTGGCCAATCAGTGTTGTAATTAATACAATATCTTTGTGATTATTTTGGGTCAGGACAGCCAAAAAACGAATGAGCTGCCTTTGCCTACAGTCATGCAGTTCAAAATTAGGACCTGAAGATGAGCTACATTCTTAAACTAAGAGATAGTTACATTTAAAGGCATCTTGCAAGGTAGCCTAGGCTACCCTCAAACTAGAATCTTCAGACTTCCAAATGCTGTAACAGTAGGCATGTACTACCATGCCTCACTCCACAGGTGTTTTGATATCCTGTCCTTAAGATTCAGATAAACTCAGATAGGGAGAGATGGACAATACAAGCAGGAAAATAGAAGTACTTAGGATGACATGGAAATTAAAAACTTCAAAATAGAATCTGTTATGGGTGAGTAAATTTGATAACTGAATAACCTTTACTGGATTGACCTTACTATATATTTGAAGGTAGTAGAGAATCAAGGGATGAGAAGAATTTGGAAAAACTGGTTTTGCATATTATAGGTGCAGATCAGAGTTCCAGGAGCACCTGCTTAAGTTTCTAGCTTCTTTGTGCCCCAGGGATAAAGAAGTACACTAGGGACACATGACAAGGCAATGGGATAAAGACAGTTTATATATGAAAGAGTCCCATAGAATAGACATGGGCTAAGATGCTGGGAAAACACGTGTGCAAAAGCCCTGGGCCATGAGGTTCAATACCATTAGTTTACACAGTGCCCATCTTTTCTCCAGTTTGTATATCCAGGTTTTATTTTGTTTTGTTTTTCTCTACATGTTCTTTTTGTTGCTTTTAGGCCAGGGTAAGGGGTTCCCTTCATTGTTTTCGACTGGCTTCTTTGATGTTGATGCTACTCTTAGTCTCCTCTCAGATGGTGTAGCAGACATGTATTTGACATCTAAGGGAAGGGGAAAACAGATGACCTTGAAAAAAATGTTTGAAGAAATGCTCGCTTAGAACCTCTGGGGTTTTTTGAAAGATGTAGTCAGGTTCCAGATAACCAGCCAGCAATATGGTGGAATGAACACACAGACAATGTACAATGGGCTATATCAGAATAGATCTTGGACACCAGGTACCAAAGGGCCAATCTTAACCAGGTGTGCTGGCTCATACTTAAACATTCCCAAATATTTGGAGTCCTAAAGCAGGGAGATTATCAATTCAAGTGCTGGTTAAGTAGTAAATTTGAAAGTATTGCCTATAGGTATAATTAGAAAACTACTGAGGCTAATTAAAGAGTTAAAAATGGCCCAATATATGTACATAGGGAGACAGTGCTTCAGTAACAAACCTTGCTGCTTTTGAATATATACCTTTCCCAAGTCACTAACCTGTACCTTTTCTTCTAGGGCCTCCCCCTCCTCCATTCTCTCTGTTTCTCTTACATTTTTAAAAAATCTTTAAAATGGAGAGAAAAGAAAATTATATACAAAACATTAAATGGCTGAAATTTAGCAGAAAATAGATGGAAAGAGGAAAATAGCTTCTAAAAACTAGACTTAAAAAAACAACCAAATACCTGAATTATCTAACTAGTAAAAAATGTCTCTTAAGTGAAAGTGAAATAAGATAGAAGAACTGATTGTCAGCATGCTGATTACACTAGGGAATGTGAATGAGTGTCCTTTAGACTAAAGAAAAATTATAATGACTGAAAATTGGTTGCTTAGAAGGAAATGGCTAACACCAGTAATAAATAATAAATATCCTGATAAGTAGGCCTTACCGGATACATTATAATTTCTTTATAAAAGATAATGGTTATTTAATAATATAGATTTCTTAAATTATGTGAAAATATGTTGACCTATGTGATTACAAAATTTCTACACATTATGTGAAATAGCAAACAAGTAAATGTATGTAGATCATATAAAATTAAACTCTAATTTGTAACTTTTCTTTCCTTAACAACCATAAAAATACTGCTCTTTAAGAAGTATAATTAGAAAGCTACTTAAGTTAAAGTAAGTTCAAAAGTACAATGCAGTTATGGAACATACTCCAACAGAGGCCGAAGAGATGGTCCAGTACTGCTTAAGAGCACTTGGTGCTCTTGCAGAAGACTAGGGTTGGACTTCTAGCACCACATGATTGCTCACAACCACTTGTAGCTCTAGTTCTAGGGGATCTGATGTCTTCTCACCTCCGGTGGTAGTTCCTGCACACACACACCTGTTACACAGACATGCAACCAGGAACACATAACATCCATTAAAAATACAATAAATGAATAAGAAAATGCTGATGGATCTGATAGGTTAGGGTACAGAAGAGTCTGGAAAGGAAAACCGAGAACCACAGAATAGATAGATGTACATGGAGAAAATTTCAAATGGAGCTTGTAGCTTCAGCCCTGTTAGAAATTGCTTAAGTAACAGTAGAAGAAATGCACCTCAGAGCATAGAGGCTTTCATAAAAGCATGTCAAGAGCTATGCCACAAGAAGAGAATACTGAATAGGAAGATACAGGGAAGTTGAAATAGATACATGGAAACAGTCTTTCTAGAAACTAGTAAGCGACTCTGTTGATGTAAAATATAGTAGTTTCAAGAGGAAATAAAGGGAATACCTTGTAATGATTTATCAGAACTTAACAGCCTAAATACAGAACTTTTAAAACATGAGTCGAAATTAGATAAAAGTAGAAAAATTTCACAACCAGAAAGAGTTTTTAAGTCACTGGGTGAAGAGGAAATGGACTTTATCCCCACTACCTTGGCCTTCTGGGCATTGCTAAAATATTGTACCTCATCATTGGGAAATTCACATTTTCTTCTAAGTACACTAGAATGGAACCTATGTTATGTCTTGGAATAAGAAAAGATGAGAATTTTATAATGTAATATTTGGCCATCAAGGAATTAAGTACCAGATATTTTGAAAATAAGCAGCACAAATCTGTGACATATTGGCCAAGTCATAGTTGGAAACCAGAAAATAGTTCTGGTTGAATGAATATAAAATTACAAGACAGCAAAATTTATGAGTTAAAAATTTGTTTAAAGGAGAATTTTATTTATGAATATTTTCTGGCTTAGAAACAGCAAACACCAGCAATCTAAGCTTAGTATAACTAAAAAGAAACTAAGAGCTATAAGATGGACGTTACTGAAATTGAAAAAGGGCAATAAAGAAATGTGATGAAACTGAATATCTGCATTTCAAATGTCAGCACAGGAGGTAAAGCTTCTAATTAGGTTGTTTCACAACAGGTAGAGAATACTGATAACTAGTATCTGAAAAAATGGAGGATGATATATCCTAGAGATCTTTTTAAGGGAATACATGTATTGAACTGTTTTGAGACAGAGTCTCATGTATCCTAGAATGACTTTGAACTCTTGATCCTCCTATCTGTACATCATTGGCTCTGAAATTTCAGTTATGTGCTTGCTATATGAGGAAATCTGGGACAAATACTAGAAAATTGAGATAAGAAGAATAGATTCTCCAAAAAACAAATTATTATAAAAAGTAAGAAATTATAGTGATATTTTATTTGTATTTGAATAAATAAAGCTTGCCTGAAGATCAAAATGCAAAGCTAAGCTACTAGAGGCCAGGCAGTGGTGGCACACACCTTTAATCCCAGGAGACAGAGGCAGGCAGATCTCTGTGAGTTCAAGGCTACCTTGGGCTACACAAGATTGATCCAGAAACAGATCCAGTGGTGGTGGCTCTTACCTTTAATCCCAGTGTTTAGGACTCACTCACTCTTAATCCCAGCACTAGTGAGCTAGAGACAGGAGCAATATTGCTGGGCAGAGAGTGGAATGTAAAGGGGAAGAGACAGGAACTCAGTGGAGTGTGGCGGCTGAAGATTTGTGGAGACAGGACCTCGCCCATTTGGTCTGTAGATTTGGTAGAAGTGAAAGATCTTTCTAGTGGTTGGCTCCTTTGCTTTTCTGATCTTCAGCTTGAACCCCAATATCTGTCTCTGGGTTTTTGT
>LOJH01021924.1:0-20099 GCA_001685095.1 Ellobius talpinus
TGCTGATACACTGGTTACTAGATATGGGTTAAGCAAAATGTAAGAGGTAGCTAAGAAGAGGCTAGATATAATGGGCCAGGCAGTGTTTAAATTAATACAATCTGTGTGTTGTTATTTTGGGTGTTAAGCTAGCTGGGCGGGAGCCGGGCAGGACGAAAAGCAGGCCTGCTCTCCCCTATCACTACATACGGTAGACCTGTTTTCAGCTTGTCTAATAGTTCTATCTCCAGAGGAAGGAAAGCCTTAATATTATTTGTCTTCCTCTATACAGCTTTGGTTTTTGTTTCTGTTTTTTTTTATCTCTCTTTAAAAGACTGTAATAACAAATCTCTAGAATACAACCTTTCCAATGATCAAACTTAACAAGTATTTGTAATTAATAGGTTGTCAACAGTGTCTTTCCTGTGCTTTTTAGATGCTGTCGTGACTCCAGGCAAGGCAATGTAAACATGTTTTTAAGCCCCAGTCCTGAGGCAAAGCGTCACACACCCCAGACTGGTCTCAAACTCACTATGAGGTTGAGGAGAATCTTTGAACTTGTGATTCTCCTGCCTCCACCTTCTGAGTTCTGGTACTGTAGGCATGACCTACGCTGAGCTCAGTTTATCCGATGCTTATGATAAAACCCAGGCCTCGATGCATGCTAAGCAAACACTCTACCAACTGAGCCATATCTCTAGCCCCTATAACGTACTTATTTGTAATCAGAACAACAGACTTTGTAGGGAAGATGTGATAAAAATCCATGAATGGTTTCTTAGCATTATATATCATCAAAAATTACAGTATGCATGTGGCATATAGGATCCTATAGCTAATTTTAAGTTGGAAAAGCCAGGATTTCAAACATATCATTTTTGAAAAATATGTACCTTTTATGTTAAAATAGTAAGAAAGCATAAAGTTCTTTGGAGGACCTCATGTCGGTGTGGTTGCTGGAGTAGTGAGGGGAACTTCTGAATTGGGTCCTCTCACTTATGTATAGTGCTTATTTGCCGCAGTCCAGTAAGTCAGGACATGCATTGTGTTCTGCCCGGTGAGTAGATAGAAATTAAGTCAGAGGTGTACGCGTAGTGTCTGGAGTCGCCCCCCACACACCCCATCTTTCTCTTTGTAGGGGTCAATCACAGCCTCCTCATCCGTTCTGAAGATACACAGCCATGTGTCTTGGTTTATGAAATTTTGTCCCTTTGGATGGTGTCACTATTGCTTGTCCTTGAAACATCCATCAGAGCCAGGAAACCAATGGAGCTAGAAGGAGAAATGAGGGAACCAGGCCAGAACTACCACAGACTCTACTGGGCCAGTTCTAACAGACGGTGGATAGCACCACCCCAGAAAGTGTTAATGGAAAGCTGTGATTTGTGTGTACACCTGTGTTCTACCAACAGCACCAGTTTTGGCAAACAATATACCTAAGAGAGTTTCTTTGTAGACACCACTGTTGAGCCATTACTTTGACCTGCAATCAGCTAGTCTTAAATCCTGTACATTCTAATCTCCATGCCCTTTTCGATTTGCCAACCCCTTTCTTGCTCTTTTGCTTCTTGTTCAGGCTCTGACTCTTCCTTCTCGCTTTGGGCAGTGTCGCAGTCTCCTAGCAACCTCTGCATCAACCGCCCCCAGTCCTGATCAGGGTGACCTTTGTCAACAAGGAGAATGCCCATGTTTCAGCATTCCATACCACCACCCTCGCCATCTGGACAAACCTGTCTTTCCATTGCCCTCCACGGTGCATGTGTGCAAACTTGTCAGGCATGTGTCTTCAACCAGAGGGTATCTCTGAAGTTCACAGCATCACCTGTGCACCAGTGAAAACAGTGGCGAAACAGTTGAGATAAAACCCCACTGTGAAACCAAATAGATTACTTGTCCCCATTGATGGAAAGGTGCCAGCAATAATACTACCAAGAAAAAAAATAATGTATATTCATTTAGTTTAAAACACTCTTAATAAGAGGCCCTTTTCTCCCAAGACCATAAATACTTTAGCTATAGTCCTCCGGGCTATAGGTGGAGAAGAAAGAAGCAGGGTTCGACAGAGCATCTTATTAAACACTTGCAGATCAAATACAAGCATTGGGAAATAGGGAAAGGGCAAATTAAAGAAAGAATATTTGATGTTTGCCACACATTTTCTTTTTCCCTGTTTATAGAAAATAAAGTGTCTTATGAAAGTTTTCCCAAAGGCCACGAGCGAACACATGGAGCTTAACAATTCACCCATTGTAGCTTTTGTTAAGCCCAGTCTTTGAAATCTGTGTTCTTTGTTCTTGCATTTTGAAGGACTGCATTTTAAGCTGCTGGATTACAGCACTGACATTTACGCTTGGCTGCCTGAATTGTCTTTTACAAAGTTAGAGTGCTATTAACTATATTTTTAGTGTTGCTGTCAGATCCCAGTCTGATAGATAGGCTCTTATTTTAAAAATTCACTCGGAGGTTATTCCTCTTACCTTCAATCATGTGATATTGTCTGCGCTCTGGGCTGTGCATTGTAATCTGTGCGTTAACAATTGCCACTGGATTCCACAGAAGTGTAGCTCCGTAAGGCAAGTGTGTAAATGTGATTCCTGGTGCCTTGGAGACCCTATAGGTCTATGTGTGACATTTCCTTAAAGTGAAAGAGAAAAGAACGAGATGATGTAATAGGAAGAGTGCCTCAAGTCCCATGCACAGGGTGGGTGCCATGGGGACGCTAGAAGCCCTGGGACGTGCCACAAGGGCACAGGGTGTGTGTCTTGGGTGTCTTGGGGACGCTAGAAGCTTGGGACGTACCATGAGGGCACAGGGTGGGTGTCTTGGGGACGCTAGAAGCCCTGGGACGTACCATGAAGGCACAGGGTGGGTGCCATGGGGACTCTAGAAGCCTGGAACATGCCACAAGGGCACAGGGTGGGTGCCTTGGGGACTCTAGAAGCCTGGGACATGCCACAAGGGCACAGGGTGGGTGTCTTGGGGACTCTAGAAGACTGGGACACGCTACGAGGGCAGGGTAGGAGGTAGCAGAGCTCTGGAAAGCATTCAGCGAACATGACCTACTTGTATCTGTCCAGCTAGCCAGTGCCCAGTCTACCCACTCAGTCATCAGCCCATATCACCTAGAAGCAGCTCTCTCTTTCCAGCTAGACTACAACATATGGCCTCGGATTTATCTGGCTTATGGTACTGTCCATCCCCTATGTCCCTGGCAGTGTGTTCACCACTTAACAGGTGCTATGTAAATGCAATGTAAAGAAGCTGGATGGGAAAGAGCACGGCTTGCAGTAGACTGGCTTCCTAAAATACTTACTAATTTAATTAATTATTGTCCATCAAGCTGGTGGGGTTTTTTGGTTTTTGTTTTTTTGGTTTTTTGGCTTTTTTTCCAAACTAAATTTATTTTCATGATTATTTATTTGAGTAAAAATCTTTCATGTGGTCTTTGAATTATCTTATAATGCTCCGTAGTAACCTTACAATGAGCGAGGACAGGAGCAATAAGGGAGGTTTGGCAGCTTGCTAGCTAAAACTCCCACATTAAAATGCAAGTCACTGTGTTGGGGCATCTCAGAGACCCTGAGGACCCAGGTGCAGAAGTCACCATGTATTAAGCCATAGTACCTACTGAGACTATTAGAATAGCACCAAAGTGCCCTAGCGCAGACAGTGCATTTGTGAGTCCAGCAAGGCCAGCCTCTGAAAACAACTCTTGCTTGCACATGAATTTTTTAATGCATTTTTATTGTTTCCTCCCTAATTATAATATGCAATGGTTTGCTAGTTGTGAAAGTGCTATGGTTTGTTTCCTCCTTGTATTTTTTAAGTATTGTCTCCCATATTGCCTTGCCCTGGGTCTAAGGGCATTGCTGTGGCCCAGTTATCAGGAAGTAAAAAATGAGAGAATTTTGTAGTGAAAAGGGGAGCGCAGGCCTGCTTTTTGTCCCGCCCGGCTCCCATTCACTATAGAATCCAGCTTTTGCTCTCCGTCTGTTCACTCCAGTATGATACCCAAACAGGTAGCCTTCCTGTTCTCAGACTGGGGTGCCTACGAAGGACACAGGACTAGAAGCCACTGCAGTGGCTTCCGGTGACAGGGTGACAATCAATATGGCATTAAGCTACCAAGCTACATTCTCTACATAGCATAACTTAAAAGGAGGCTTAAGAAGCCTGGCTGCAGTAAAGAAAGCATTGTATGCGGACCAGTCCTTCTTGTTTATCAAGTCACGCTATGTGCAAGTGCTCAGCGTACTTAGAGTTCTCTTGTGCTGAGTAAGTACTTGTCCCAAAAAACTACACAGCCAATAAAAGTAGATAGAAACAGGGCCCTACCTTATCCTGTCTAAAACCTGAAGCTCTGCTCCTAGCTGAAGCCTTGCTTCTAGCCACTGTTCTATATTGAACATGTCAACATAAAACCACCCTGAGGAAAGGAAACCACAAGTTCGGCCAAGTGATGAAGAATATTTCTAGCATCCCAACAAGGTCTATCGTGCCTCACAGCTTGTGCTATCTGCCTTGGCCATAAGGTTTGTGCTGGCTGGGTGAATGCCTGCTGTGCTGAGAAAAGGAAGGTCTGAGAATCTCAAGGAAACTGTGAAGGAAGCTCTTTTCTGTCTTCTGGGGAGAAGACGTGGCCTGATGACATTATCAGTGGTTACCTCTTTGGGTTGATTGTGTTTGAGACTAGTGTCATAGTCTCTGCCCTCCATTCATTCCCCCAGGCAAATCTGGGTGGGTCGATCTCAAAGCTTCTTATTCTGTTCCACTGATGTTGAGGTCTTATCCTTATGTCTATACTATACTGACGACACCATGTGTCTCATTCATCTTCAGTGTCTACTATGCCTCTGACACATAGAATGCTCAGCAGATTTGACAGAATGAACTCAGGTAGGTCATGAAGAAGACTGCTACTTCTGATGAGATGATAGTGAAGTTGAAATTGATTCTCACTGCCACTCAGTGAGAAGTGGCAAGGATGAAGACGATACGGCCACTATATTTAATTGCGTTTTTTGCTTTTTAATCAATTTATTTATTCTTATTAGTTCTTTAAAATTTTCATGTAATATGTTTTGTTCATATCCTCCCTCCCACAACTCCTCCCAGATGCCCGCCTTTCCTGCCCATCCAACTTTATTCTCATTTTTTTTCTTAAAAACCATCAAAGTCAATTTGTGCTGTTATATATTCTTGGATATGGAACCCATCCACTACTTGATATATGGTCAACCTATACTCACTCCCATTTTTAAGTTTTCAATCTTTTTCTTGAGAATTTCACATAGGAGTATACTGTGTTTTTTTTATCATTTACATCTCTCTTCCCATCAAACTCCCTATAACAGTGAATTGCTCTCAGATTCACTGCCTCTTCGTCTAGAATTATAATTGCTACCTACATGTAAACAATCTAGTGAATCTCTTGAGTGTTGTATGTGCATGTGTTTAGAGCCAACCACTGGGGACTAGATAACCTTCAATGATCTACTGACTCCATTGAGTGTTGCTATAAGTCCATATGTTTAGGGCCAGTCACTAGAGACTAGATAACCAATCAGGGGATTAGATCCTAGAGAAAACAACTTCTGCCTCTCTCGACAGCTGTTGATTGATGTAGTTCTTCATCTAGGGGTGGGGCCTCATGAAATTTCCTTCATCCTTATCATGATATCTACTGGTGGGACCATCTTGTAGGCCTTGCTTAGGCAACCATGTTGTTGAGATTTTGTGGGTGCAGCTTCCCTGGCATATCAGGAAGACACCATCTCACATTATGTACCCTGGTTCTCTGAATCACAAAATCTTTCCATCCCTTCTTCCACCATGTTCCTGGAGCCTTTGGTTTAGTAGTTGTGGTATAGATAGGCAGATTGGGGTGGATCGCTTGTTGTATGCATTTTTACCAGTTAGTGGTTCTCTATAGGAGCCTCAGTCTGCTGCCAAAAGAAGCTTCTTTGTTGAGGGGTCGGAGTTCCACTTATCTCTGGCTGTAAGTCTTTAGAATATAGTTAAAAGTTACAGTGACTTAGGAAAATGGCAGTAGTAGATGGTCCACTAGGGTCTGTGCCATCTCCAGCCATGTTTAGGTGGTACATATGCAGTACCAGGTGTAAGTTTGATCATAAAGAGGAGTAGGCCTTTATTCAAATTAGACAGCTGTTTGATACTTGTAAGATGCAAATACCGCTGTTGCACCATTAGGACGATCTTGCTGCGACAGTCGCTGTGGTTTTGTGGTTCTTTTTACTTATCTATTTTTTGAGACAGGGTCTCTTTGTATAGCCTTGACTGTCCTAGAACTTACTCTGTTGACTAGACTGGCCTTGCAACTCACAGAGATCCACCTACCTCTGCCTCCCGAGTACTGGGATTAAAGGCACCACCGCCCAGCTATCACTGTGGTTCTTGAAGTGAAGTCAATAGTATGTATCTACTTGTGCTCCTGGAAATGAGAATACACATTTAGACCTTCACAGATGATGGGGCCCTGAACAGATATAATGGATCCAAGAAATCAAGCATATTTTAAGTATAAAGATGTGTTTGCTTCTGTAATGTTGAATCTGAATTGTCCACAGAATATCCAGCCAAAGATATCTAGTGGAAAGTTGACCACACTGACCAGAAACTCAGGAAGAGGGACTAAAGAAATGACCTTGGACACAGTAGGGTTTGGGCAGAAATAAAAGCATTAGATGAAAGTGTAGAAAGGACTATTTATTAAAGAAAAGAGAAAGAGGGGGGAAATGCTAATGACGAACCCTAGGAATTAACTAGATTTTACTTTACGAAGTAAGAAGAGCATGACAGTGGTGTCAGGTGGTAGCTCATGTCTGTAGCTCAAGCACTGGGCATGCAGAAGTAGGACTGAGAGTTCAGAGCCATTCTGGCTTATGTAGTAAGGCTCCATCTCAAAAAAAATGAAAGCATCCAATAAAAGCTAAATGTGCAAATCATGAAAAGAAGCTTTTGAGGAAGAATAATTAATCATACCCATTGCCACAATTGTTTAGGTAGAGGAAGATAACCACTTGGCAACAAGGAGTAATTGGTGGTCTTAACAAGGGCTACTTCAAGAAAAAGCAAGTAAAATATAGAAAATGATAATGTGGTAAGGATGTGGCATGTAGGGATCTGAGCATAAGATAGAAGATGCTTTCCAGAAGGCAGAACAACGGATAGTGGGGATTTAGGACGTCAAGCACTGGTAGAAGAAATAAGGTCTCTGCCGTCTTAAGATTAGAATATCAATGGGCTAAGACACTTGATTCTCAACCTGATGATGTCATAAGCACTGTGGAAGGATAATACTGAACCAAGTGAGTGCAGGTAAACAGACTGCCAGATGTCACCATTGCCTGGCAAGAGTTAGAGATCTTTCCTTCATTATCATAGTAATTATATAGTTGAGCAATTCTTCCCAGCAGTCTGTCTCCTGGGTGCAGACATAAGGATGACAAACAGTTGGCTTGATCAAGGTCACCTACGTGCTGAATTAATGTATCATGAGGAAAAGGAGAGAAGACATTGCAGACTGTGGTCTGTGCAGCTGGGTCTCAATGAAACATGAGTAAAACATAAAAGTCATATATGGGGAGAGACTGAGGAAAAAGCAAGGACCAGAAAGCCCCATGAGAATCGAAAAGCATCCGCAAGCATGGTAGACTGCAGCTAACAGTGGTTTATCCAGTACCCGAAAATTACTCAGAACTCCAGAATTTAGAATTTGGACACCGGGTGTGACTGGAAGAGTAGTGGCTGAAATGGAGGCTAAAGGAGCAAGTTAGACCTTAGACACGGAGGAGCCCGTCATGTCACCCTGCCCATCCTGACGATGCTACTCAGCCTGGGAAAGGCAACGGAAGTTCGAAAGCAGGGAATTCTGTGAGTGGCTATTAGTGAGCAGGTAACAGAGACACTGATGCGGAGCAGAGAGTTCAGTCAGTTCTGGGATGGGGAGGCTGGCTGAGGTGTGGAAACTCTAATGAGGAATTCGTAGAACAGTGGATTGTTTCTGGACGAGTCCTTCCTCATGCTTGCAGAGTCCGAGCTGGGACCAGCAAAGTGCCCTGGAAGACGTGCTCTTTGCAAAGGAAGAAGCACTTCATGATAACTTAGGTTATCATGAAGATGGGGGTGGGGCAGAAAGCACCTTGTAATACTAAGTGAAAAAAGTGTAGATCAAGAAGTAACATAAAATTAAGAAGTAATGTAAGTTAAGAAATATTGTAATATTCAGATATGCTGGTGCATGTCTATGATCCCAACACTAAGAGGTAGAGGCAGGAGAGTCGGGAGTTTGTGGCTATCTTCAGCTACATAGCAAATTTGCAGCCAGACTGTGCTGTATGAGAAAAGACAAAATCAACAAAAAAGTAAGATTCTATCAATTATATTAATTATATCAATTAAGCATAAAAATTATATTTGTTCTTACTGCTTTAATACAGACATATAACTGTATACTGTTAAGATTTCTGTCATATAAATTAATATTGGAGCACCAGAATATGCGTTTTATTTAAGAATGATACAGGTTTATACCTTATACCTTAGCAAATTGCTATTACTTTGTAAGTTTTATTTAATGTATCAGTGTTAATATTTGTGTGTATGTGTTTTTTTTTAACAGATTCTTGATCAAGTACTTACTCCATGGATCCAGGACAGGTTCGTCCCATGGCCTGCTCTGAACAGTGTACAGTCTAAGAAGAGTCCATCAGCAAACCATCTCTTGCCTTACAGAGCAAGCCAAGAAGATGGACCTATTGAAGAACCATCTGACTGTGTGCTTACCACCTTCTGTGCCCTTCTTAATCCTGGTCTCCACTCTAGCAACTGCTAAGAGTGTCACCAACAGCACTTTCAATGGCACGGACGTGGTCTTGGGCTCTGTGCCTGTAATCGTTGCCAAAACTGACCACATCATAGTCAAGGAGGGGAGCAGTGCCTTGATTAACTGCAGTGTTCATGGTGTCCCCGACCTAGGATTTAAGTGGTATAATTCTGTTGGCAAGCTATTGAGAGAAGGTGACGATGACAAGGAGAGAGGAGGAGGTAGGTTTCAAAGTTCTTTCTGTTGTCATAAATTATAAGCAGGGACTTAAGAGCCCCTACCATAATGTTAGTTGTCCTCATACAGGCCACTTAAAAGTTCCTTTCTGTCTTGTTGTGCAAAGGCATAAGAGAGACTGTATACTCTTAAGGACTCAAGGTGTAATTAATTCATTTTTTCCACTCATTGACTTGGAAGACAAAGGGCAAACATTGATGTCTTTGGAAAGGCCTCTTATAGTGTTATGCTATTATTATGCACTCAAGACATTATAGAGCTTAGAGTATATTCCCTGAATATATGTTCCACTTATAAGATGTGTGTGTTTCCTGTCTTGGGAATGGTTCCAATAAGTAGTGGAGAAGTTGTTTATCATTAAACATCAGTTTAACTTACCTACTATGGATTTCATGACCAACTTCTTAAAGAAGTGTGTGCATTTGCTCTCTGCCACCTGAAGAGTCTCCTCCATGCTCCTGGAGACCTGGCTGAGGTCAGTGTGAGGAGCCTGGGAAGCTGGGCAGCAGATGAGATGCTGGGGTTGAGTGAGTGACTTTTTGACAAGAGGGTGTGATTTCTTTTCCCAAGCTCCGGGTTCCCCTCACCAGAAGCTGTATCCAGAGACAGGCTTTGAGACATCCGGAATCTATTCTTCTTGCTTAAGATGTGTGAGGCGATTGTGTGAAAACCCAATTGCGCTCTGATTGCCGCGAAGGAATTAAGAATACAGAGACCCTTGTTCAGAAGCAGCCCCTCCTCCCCTCCTTCTTCTGCATTGCCCTCCCTGCTTCTTAACCTTCTAACCGTTGAACAATCCCCAAAAGAGTTTCTGCTCCAGAAAAAAAAAACTACATGTTTAATCTCTTCCCCTCGTATTATCTTAATTGCTCTGCAAAGGGAAGAAGTCGAATGCTTTGCATCTGCTTAGGAGGTGCTTGCCGGTGCAGCTTCCCTTTCACAGTTCTGTTCCCAGTGGAGAAGGCTGCTGGAAGTCTGACTGCCTGGGACTGACCCCCTGGCAGTCATGCTTCTGCTGCCATTGTTTCACTTAGCCAGTCACGACTACACCATGCAGTATAACTGATTCCCTCCAATCAAAAATTACATATTACAAATCATGTGTGTTTAATCTAGGCAAGGGACACCCATTCCCCACCAACTCAAATTGTGCTGTCATAGGAATTCTAAGGTAGAGGGAACTTTACACACATAACAGTCTGGATTTTTATAGAAATCTGCCTGAGGTCCTGCTGCCAATTAAATAGTTTTAACAAGAATTTTCTCAACTGACAATGGAGAGATGAGAAACACCACCCCTTCTTCCACAGTCATCTGTCAAAAGGATGTCACGCTAGGTGAAGGGAGGGAGTAGCGTGGTAACACACATGCAGACCTTAGCGGGTCTTTCTGCAGGGCCGAAAGGACTCCTAGGGATGTCAGGATGACTGAACTCAAGAACTCCAGACATAAATGCCCCTCTCACATGGACCCTGAACCAAAGCCTACTCCTGGGTATTTGACGAGGAGTCTGTGCTCTAAACTGCTGAGCCTTAGAGAGGAAGAAAACCATGGTAATGATGTAATACTGGAGCCCATATTTCAGTCACATCAGTTTGAGTGTTATTCCCAAGTTGTACCCTACTGCTTCCGAGAAATCCACAATGCCTTCATTGAAAAGGTCTTTGGAACTGTGGAGTAGCCTCAGCAAGCAGACATGCTGGCTTGCCTTCTTCATTAGTGTGGAAACATGATTGAGCTGTAGTAGGTGGTAGTTATATTTGCTTTAATTTTATTTTGCTTGTGGAAGCTCGAGTGGCCTATTGGAATACCGCAAATGTAGACTCAACTCTATCATAGTTTGAGAACTGAAGCATCAGAATGCAGAGCTCCCATCTTCTCCGCAGACTTGCTAATAAATCAGTTAACTATTTTAAATTTCATCAAAGAAGATGTATTTTCAGTTTTTAAAGCGAGCTCGTGATACCAGTACTTGGTGTCCTGGCTCAGCTGTTGGAATTACAGTATTTGATGATAGTCATTGCAGAGCATAAACCGCCTGGGTAAACATAGCCAGCAGTACACCTAACAAGCAGGCGGAGCATGGGGAGGAGAAGCAAGGAGACAATGCCTAAGGAAATATTAGCGCCCTTGTCCTGGGGCGGCCTGTGAGAGCACACAGCCTTCAGTTTCTCATTGCTGATGGAGTAAATGCCCATTTTATAGCAGAGGTAGATTTCTCTTTTCAAGGCAGAACACTAGAAGTTTAAGCTGAGCAGGATTTCATTTGCACCTGAGCAAAAGAGTGAGTGAATAAAGATTGAAAATGGTGCTTGTATGCTGTTACTAGGACCTCACATAGATACACAGGGACTGTTTCAGCCAAATGGATGGAATTCAGATAATCTTCATCAACAACTATTGCACATAAGTCTGTAGACCAGGTTATACGTGTAACTTCTAACCCTTATGGTAAGCATGTACATGAGGTCCTATCAGTCCTCATGGATGCAGATGGGAAGACACGGAGCTGGAGAGGACATAGTATAAATGGTATTGCTTTCCCTGTCAAGGTCTCAACCAACGAGAAATACCGTGGAGCATCTAACTCAGCTAGAGTGAATGTGGGAAGAAGTCCTGCATGGAAGAGGCCTTTTAACCACTACCATCCTAGTTAGAGTCAGGACATTTTGCCATAGGATGCATGTGTCACGCACAGACAAATGTGTTCAAAGTCATAGGTCAGTTTGCTCCCAGGAGTTGATTACCACTGACTTTGCTACTAGCCTGGAAAGAAGCAATTTCATATCTTTTTTATGCTGAAAAAGTGAGATAGTTGTTATTCATGGAGGTCCCACCTGTGCTAGAAAGAGTGGGGTCATTTCCCATCCTAATGGCCACAGCAGTTGCTTTGTTTGGCTCTCCTGATTCTCTTCAATCCATTTCCATGGGATCAAGAAAGTGTAATGGGTAATCTGTACAGTTTTGAAGTTCACTGAAAGAGTGTTTGTGAGCTCTCTCAGAATTCAAGCATGCATGTGTTGTAAGGAGGCTGCTTGTTGGTTCCCAGATGCTTAGCCCAAAATAATCACACAGAAACCATATTATTTAAATCACTGCTTGGCCCATTAGCTCTAGCTTCTTATTGGCTAACTCTTATATCTTAATTTAACCTATTTCTAGTAATCTGTGTATTACCACGTGGCTGTGGCTTGCCAGGTAAAGTTCCAGTGTCTGTGTCCAATGGGGCTACATGGCTTCTCCCTAAAACTCTGCATCTTTCTCCCAGCATTCAGTTTAGTTTTCCCCACCTACCTAAGTTCTGCCCAATCAGGCCAAGCCAGTTTCTTTATTCATTAACCAATAAAAGCAATACATAGATAGAAGGACCTCCCACACTATGCATGAGCTCAAATGGCCAGAAATGCATTGTTTTCAGTTTTCCTTTTGTCTACTTGTCTGGGAAGCATTATGAAAAGTCCCCAGTCATTGCAGATGCACTAATTATCTAATTATTTCACTGTGCTTTCTTATTGCAATGTTAAAACATTTCAATTTGCCTTAGCACCTCCATCAGAGAAGTAAGAAGCATTTTAAGAAAGTTGGCCTGTGCAAGACCCTGGAAATAAGCCTGGCTGTTAGAGATGACAGATTCTCCTGTTAAAGCTCTTTCCTTGAAAATCTACTTTTTGTGTGGATGTGTTTTACATACTGCCCTGTCTCCAAAAACAAGAATTTTCATGACTAAACCACATAGGAGAAAACTGGCCAGAGCTGCCTTTACATTGCTCCACTCTTTCAGATTCTTCTAAGAGACTGGAAATACAAGTTTTGCAAAGTGAAGTCAGTCAGGTTTCCAAAGTGTCATTTCTCATCTCTTTGTTTTATCAAACACACATACACAAGGCATGCGTGCATGTACATGCACACAAACACACAGGCACGCACGCACACTGCTTTTACATTGCTCCACTCTTTCACAGATTCTTCTAATTGACTGGAAATGCCAGTTTTGCAAAGTTAAATCAGCCAGGTTTCCAAAGTGGCATTTCTCTCCTCTCTTTTTTAATCAACATGCACACACACACGCACACGCACCTACACACACACATGCTTGCACGCACATGCATGCACATCTATACCACATGTAATGTATAATGTATATAACATATAGGGACCAGTTAATTGCCCTTTACCGTCAGTGTAAAGTAGGATATCAATCTATAAAATCATACACAAATTCTTCATTTACTATATTAAATGCTTAAGATTTTAAGAACACTCCCAAAGGCATTAAACCATGTTTATGCAATTACAGTGGCGAGCTCTTTTAAGCCCCAGTTCTCTCTTCTGTAAACCAGAGAGAATCTTTTCTTTACTATCAAGCCAACTTGCAAGTCTTTAATAAACACTTGTCTGTTAAATGCTTGACATGGTACCTAGAACTCACAAAGCTCACAGTAAATGACAGCAGAGCTATTTTTGTTAATATTCTGTTCTGTCCTCAGAGCAATCTATGTCAATTGCTAAATTCCCATTTCCTAACATAGAATTTTTGTAACCCAAAGAATCTCTCTCTCTCTGTCTCTCTGTCTCTCTCTGTGTCTCTGTGTCTCTGTCTCTCTCTCTCTCTCTCTCTCTCTCTCTCTCATCTCTGTTTCCAACCTCAAAAAATGACTTTTGGTGGGCCGGAGAGATGGCTCAGCAATTGAGCACACTGGCTGCTCTTACAAGACTAGATTGATTCCTAGCACCCACATGATGCCTCACAACCATTCATAATGCCATTTCCAGAGGATCCAATGCCGTCTGCTGGCACCGACATATACAAGTGCAGGCCAAACACTCATATACATAAAGAAAAATAAATGAAGCTTTTTAAAGTTTATCTGTGGCTGACGAGACAGCACTGTAGATGAAAAGCATGTGCCTTGCAAGCCTGACACCTTGAGCTTAAGCCTCTGGAACCTACAGTGGAAGCAGAGAACCAACTCCAGCGTCCCCTCCAACCTCTACACATGTGCTGTAACACACACTAGTAATAATAACCATATCTTTTTCAATAATTGCAACTAATTAACATTCCCTTAAATGCTATTTGGAATCTCTAGTCATTTCAAAATAACCTTCTGACAGTTTAGTAACCATTGACTTTTGTGTACAAAGGACCTTTGATCGCTGATACACTCCTTCTCCTACAGGCAAAATACATGGAAGTTACGAAGTATATTCTGTGCAGGGTAAGTTCCCATTTTGATTTTATGTGTATGGATGTTTGGCTCCTGCCACTGCGAAGAGTCCATGCGGCCAATTCTGAGACAAGTTTGTTTCTCATAACTGGGATCTGTCAGGGATCCCCGCCGTCACTATACAGTGCATGAGAGCCAAGGATGCTACTCCCAAGCCTATGAGCAGAATAAGTTCCACGAGAAAACAGAATCACCCAGCTCCGTGGGCTGCTGTGCCACTGCTGAGAAGATATGGTCTTACCCAAAGTGATACGCCCAACTCACTAAAAAGATACCTTCTTAAGAAGATCAAAGAGCCAGTTCTTTAAACCCTTAATGTATTTTCCCCAAAAGTTAATGGTATCTGGGTTCATTTTCAAGATCGGTACATATTAAAGTTAACTACCAATGTTCGTGTGTTTCTTTAGCGAATTGTGCTTCATTTGGGGTGTAAGCCCAGAGAGCTTACAGTCTTAGCCATGAAAAGATTCCCTCAGATCCATGTAACATAAGAATGGCAGCAGGGAGCCCCCAAATGGAAGTCACTTTTATGAAGCAAGCGCATTGTTCATCTGCATTGGGAGACCAGGTGTAGCTGCTCTCAGAAAAGCCTAGCTGGCATGCGGAGAATGCCATGCATGGCACTTCTGTTAAGATCAAGATTGTCATATCAAATTAGCAAGAGGATTGGTGGGTTTTTTTAATCCTTTACCAGGATATAGAGGCAGCAGGCTCTTTTCAGATAGCAGTTCCTCTTAGCAGAACAGAAATGCAGATTTGAACAGCAAAATCCCTCCAGCCGACCTTCCTGCCTGAAAGCTGAGCTATTATCCCAAGCCACCTTTGCTCCATGTGACACAGGTAATAAGCTTGTTAGAACTGCCCCAGCCCTCTCTCTGAAGAGGTCTCTTAGGGAGGATTGAGGGGTGGGGAAAAGGACACCAGAGGGCTTGCAGCTTGAAGTGTTTATAACGTGGCTCACACAGGGGCTTCGAGGGCCTGACATCCTGTGGCAGAAGCCTTGGAACAGGTGCAGCCATGCCGTACTAAATTTGTCTTCAATTATATTCTGTAGTGAGGCGTGCGATCCGTTCTGGATTTCACACAGCAGAAAATATGCGTCACATTTATAGACGCAAACACATGCATCGTGTGCTTATTTGAAGAGTGTCAGTGTAATGTGATACTCGTTCAAGAGACTCTTTTGATAGTTGCATAAACATGCAGTAGGATGCTCGCCACCTGATCATTTTTATATAAACTGGTTTCAAGAAAATAGCATACTAATTCTGTGAGACTGTACCCCCTCCTTGCAAGGTGGGGCTGTGTGAAGCTTAGGCGCCCAGGTACCCTAGGAGATGGGGAGCAGGAGTTTTAATCTGTTAGCCCTGCTCCCTTGGGATAGAGAGGAACCACATATAAGCTGATTCATGCATACATTCAGCATGATACAGCTAAGGGAGAAAGCCCTTCCTTCAAAGAAAGAACCTGTGGGCAGTCTGAGAGCATCATCGTGTGTCTCTTTAATGCTCAGCCTTGGGGAAAATCAGGGAAGCTGTAGGGCTGGTGTTTGGAGACACTAGCTGTGACCACCCACAGGGGTCTTTGTAGGTGGTGTCCTCACTTCCCTTTCGGCCCTTCAGCTCCTAAACTTGGTGGTGGTGGTGTTCATTTTCATGCAGCAATAATCTGACCAGAGTCGTCTGCAAAAGTACTGGGTAGTTGTGATGGGGCCACATGTTGAGCTCATGATGAGTCACGGTAACACCTGTATTGGAGGGTTCCTTGTTGCTTACAGGTTTAATTCCCAGTCACGTAGTCCGGTTGATCTCATTGCAGAAGGTCTACTGTCCTGTTGATGTGACATGTGATGTCACTTGTGCACAGGCCTCCAGGCCAGGATAATGGTCCCAGGCTCATTGCCTTCCTGCCTTGGAACCAATTGCAACTTCTCCTAGAGACAGCTGGCAGAGAAGGAAAGGTCTGGAACTATGCCCTTCCCCATAGGAGGGGAATTAGAGGAGGAGATATAGTCTGAACAAGAATCACTCTTATTATTCTGAAAATGAAATGTTTTTATTTTATTTTTTTTTGGTCGTGTTCGCATTCATTAATGTTTGCCAATTGGTCAAGGGGCTTACCTGATCTGATGAATGTTAAGAGGTTAGAGGAAGGTTATTGGGGCCTCCATTCATGCCCCCACAGGTCATCCAAACGGTTAACCTACCTGCCCTGAAGGGAATGTCCTTCCCTCATTATGAGCACTACAGTTGGCAGTCATTGCCCTCCTCTTTACTTTGGCAACATGAAAAGTGAAAGTTAATGTTTTCAAACGGCTTTGATCCCCTTAAGTTTAATGGTGATTTATTTAATCAGTCCTGGCCAGAAACCTCTCGCACTCTTTCTGGTCCTTGTTTCTTATAAATTGCTTGTTTGTTTATGTATATTTTCCTATTTTTCTTTTGGATTTTGTCTTAACTCATAAGGGTTTTTTGTTCTTGTTTATTTGGAGTTTTTATTGTGTCTTTGTTTTATGTTTCATAGTTGTTAAGCATTTGTCTGTCACATATTCTAGAATTTTCTCCCAGTCGGTAACTTCCTTCTAACTTTTCTGTGATAAGTTTTTATGACTCAGAATATGTTCATTTGGTGGAAAATGTGATCCATCAACATTTTCTGAAATTCCTTATAAAGCTCAGAAAAAGGCCTCAATCCCCCAGGTTACCAATAGTTTTATGTCCTCAATTAATTTCATAGTTTTATTTTTATATCTTAAGAGTGCTTGAGTGGATTTTTATTACGTAAAACAGATTTACCTGCCTTCTCTCCAGTATCCGGTCAGCCCAGAGGTCTTTCTCCATTGATCTGAAGTGCCTTCTCTCTCACCCTTGAAACTCTTAGTTACTTCTGATCTGGACTTTCCGATTTTCTTCTCTGACTTGATTAGGGTTAGCAATGGGCCATTCACAGTGGGAGATGGGCTTTGAGGGTGAAGTCAGGCAGGAGACTCAGAGTAAGGAGTGGAGTGGTCTCAGCAGAGAGGCAGTGGTAGGAAGATCCTGTGGCCCCTCTGTTAGAAGACACGTGCACGCAGTGTCTGGAAAAGTCCGCTAAAATAAGACACTAGAGGACCCCAGTGCTCTTGCCCTGCTGTGTTGTAAGCCCCGCGCATAGGGGCCCTGGATTCCTTTCAAGCCTGTCTCCACCCACGTGGTTTGTCAGCTCAGTAGCTCATGCTGTGTTCTCTCTGGCTTCCTGCACCACCCCCCACTGGCCCTAAGAGTCTCCTCTCCCCACCTGCTGCCCTCCCCTCTTCCACATGCCATTGCACTTGGCACACTGCTGGAGTCTTTTCCCCATGGGGACTGGATGATTTTTGTAGTCAGGAATTGTGCCTCACTTGTCTCTGTATTCTCGCCATCTAGTGAGGAGCCTGGTACACAGGCAATTTATTCAATGGTATCTGTTGACTGAATGAGGGAGCAAGATAAAAAGATCGCTGCCCTTCTGAAAATGTCCGCTTTGTTGTGAGGCCGGGCACACGTCCTGCCACACAGCTCAGCACCCACATCTGTTAGCTTCTCTCTCTGCAAAAGAGCCAAAGAGCCGACACGTTCATTCACGTGGGAGCCATGTTCGCGTGCTTGGACTTCCTGGAGGAAGACAGTGATAGATTGCTAAGTGACCACTAACCTACCATAATGAATGTGTCTGTAGTTGAGCCTGAAGCCTCAGAGGGGCTGTCACTTTGCAAAGCAGCACTGGGAAGAAAGAGGATGGAGAGGAAGAATTTGGAAATTGAGGGTAGGGGCTATAACCTGAGCAAGAGACAGAAAACGGGTAAGAGTAGGCACACAAATGACTGCTGGGAAAATGCTGGCTATTCGGTGCTGTGTTCTGTTCAGAAAGTAAAGCAGTCATGCACAGCATGCCCTTTCGATTGCCTCCCAAAGCCTTGCCTGTGGAGCTGCCTTGGCTTCAGCGGCTGACACTTGAGAGTTTTATTTGCACTGAAGTGGTTCAGCCTCATGAAAATTCAGTGCCATTCCCACCAGCTACAGTTGAAGCCACTCGGCAGCAGCGTGGTGTGTGCCTGCTTCATATGCATGGCACTGAAGATTTCCGGTGACAGTCACTGTGGGTGTCCTCGTGTCTTTCACGTTCTGGCAGCCAAAGTTGGGACCCTTCCAGAAGAGGTCTCAAGGAAGGGCATTCTCCCAAGATGGAGATGGATGGCCCATGATAGCACAGAGAGGATGTTTCCAGCTGGGGGGCTACCATGTGGAGGTGTTTCTTGAGCCTGGTTCACCCTGATGGAGGAAAAGCACCAAGCATAATTCAGGGCATCTTCCTGGTTTTCAGGTTTCTATGTGTTAAGAGATCATGTATACATCTATTTTTCACTAATCAGAGGGGAAGCTGAGATTAAATAGTGCCAAGAAAAGAGTGAACTTACCAACTTAGCAGCCAAGAGAAAAAAACAGAGATAAACCTAGCCTTTGAGATCAGAGACTCAGAACTTCAGTTCCTCTGACATGAGCATTGGAAGGTGTGTGTGTGTGTTTGTGTGTATGTGTATGTGTGGGGTGTGTGGCAGGGGGATGTTTATAGGCTTCCACTATTCCACTCTTTTGACTTACTTTGTGATTTGGTGACAGAATGTTAATCTAGATTGTTTGTTTTACTATGTGGCACATATGGGCAGAACCCTCGGTGCCCTTACTATTAGCTGAATCCGTACAACAAACCGGACCTTGGTTTCAAGAACTAAATTGATGTGTCAGTGTCCTCCTGGGTTGGAACAGGAAATTGCTGGCAGAAGGTGGTAGTCTATTGTTTAGCTAAAATGATGGTTTAAAAAAAAAACTGTTTGGGGGTCACAATATATGTATTTACATTTGTTTTGCCTTACAGTAAGTGATAATACTCACTCAATATGTGTTTGGGCTTCAAACTTTAAAAGCAAGCAAGGGTCTGGAGAGATGGCTCAGCAGTTAAGGGCACTTACTGCTCTTACAACCCAGGTTTGGTTCCCAGGACCCTCACAATTGCTCTCAACCATCTGTAATCCAGTTCCATGGTCCTGACTCCGTCTTCTGGTTTCCTTAGGCTCTGGCATGCACATTGTGCATATATATATATAAACTTATGCAGGTTCATACACCTGCACATGAATAAAAAGCTTTTGTAAAAAAGTAAATGAGATTTTTGTGCTGGAGAAAGCATTTAAGAGATGTTAGTTTACGGAATCATAATCCTGAGCTACGAATCATGATATATTTGTAAGTGACCACTTATCTGCTGAAAGAGCAGTTTCCTCAGAATGAACTGCAGACATCTACAAACTGGGTTGTGTTCGATACCAAGCTCAGCTGCTTTTAACAACACAGGAAGACATTTACAAACTGTATGTCTGAATTTAACTGCTTGGGCTCAAGTTAGATAAATGGGAGTCAATAAACAACTTAAAGTATGTCTGGAGTAAGTAAAAAGGTCAAATTCAGACCATTTTAGGAAATTCTCACTAGAGGAAAACACCCGTCCCTTATAGTTGCTGTGTGCTTTTGCATTTTCTCTCTCTGTGAAAGTGGGTAGAATTCTACAAAACCTACTCTACAGGCATGAGGAGGAAACTTCTGTCCCTTCCGTCCCTGTTTAATGTTCTCCTGTTTTCTCCTGTCCCAAGTACATACTGTTCCCGTTTGTGTTTATAGCAATTTCTCCAGGTAATGTGTGGAGAAAGACAGTGGAGTGGAGCTAACCAGAGCGGCCCTTCCCTGATGGGCGTAGTCGACCGGTAAGCTAGAATTAACCAGACCAGCTCAATACAA
>LOJH01021924.1:20149-39318 GCA_001685095.1 Ellobius talpinus
CTGGCCCCAGGAGGCCACGCCCTAGCCAAATGTGATTGGCTGAACTTCCCCATCTCTTCCCGTTTCTGTTTGATTGCATCCTGTTTCCAACAGAAGGAAGGCAGATCTGAGAACACTTTCCAAGGGTCTTCTCTGAAATGCAGCACCTCCCATGTAGACTAAACTGTCCATCAGTGAGGGTATTTCCCCCATACCTGCTGTAGTCTACATGAAACATGCCTATTAAGAGAAAATAGATTGATAAGGCAGGTTTCCTGGCCTCAGTGATTGTCTATGCAGCTAACTATGCCGCAGAAGGATTGAAATTCATGCTCAGGGAATGAACGCTTGCCTGAGCTGCATCGGAATGGAGCCGACCACAGGCCACATGCTGGGTTTGTCTGTTCCCACACTTTGCCTAGAAACTGAAATCACGAGACACTAAGCCAAAGCATTTTCCTCTTAGGGGAAGTACACTGGCTGGATTGTCAGAAAGGGTTAGCCTAGGGCATGAGGAACCACTCTTCACACATGTTCTTTCAAGGCGAAGAAATGTGGGAAAGTACCTAAGTGAGGGTCCCCTGCCAGAGTCTCAGCTGTGGCCACCGGGGAGGTGCAGTAACCCAAGGGAAGTACCGCACTGGTGAATCTAGCCTGTTTTGGTATGTCCATAGGCTTAGGAGATACCGGGTCCTCTGACGCTTCATATAGCAGCCCTTTGAGCCCCCGACTGTTTACAATCTCTGGAATTTAACAGTGCTGGGGCCTCAAGCCAGGCCTTGTGAGTGTGAGCCAACTGCTCTGCTGTTGGGAGTAGTTGAGCTAGTGTCAGCCGGTGAGGCCTGGTGAAGACTTTTAATTGCCAATAAGTCTCACGGAAAATTAAAATTATCCTGCCTCTCAGGAGCCACCTCTGGTTGGTTCAGAGGACAAGATGCCTTTTATGAAAAACTGTCTTCCCATTCCTTAAAGTTTCCAGGAGGCTTAGCTTGAAGCTTCATTGCTCTCTGGGAGACAATAGGAGGTGGGTATTAAGATTCAATTTCTGACTCTGATCCAAGACTTGGAACCAAACCTGATAACCTACTACATAGAAACCTTGAGAGCTGCAGGGAGACAGGCTAGAATTCATCCCATCCCCCTGATTTAGAACGTCATCTCTAGGCGAGCATAAAGGCTTACTTCTCAAAGTGCCTCCTCCTTTTAGCCAGGTTGATCGTCGTCCTGGCAGGCTTCACTTATTTTCAAGGCTAAAGCTACTTGATATTCATATTTGACCTCTGAATCTTCATTGTCAGCTTATAACTCTAAACAGTATAGTTAATTCACTGTGAACTCTCAAAATGAATGACATAAATTATGTTTAATTAGCTGAAGCCATAGGAGGATAATATCAGTCCTAAATATGGGTCATCTAAGCAAACAATTATGACTTAATTGATTTTCTTCAGGTTTCAGGTTGAACCTAAAATGCTTTCCATTCCAAGAGGTCTTAGTCTCCCCATGAAATGTGTTCAATAGAGTTCTGCTCACAGGCAAGCTACAAAAGCATGTGGTACCTTAAGGAACTCTTTCTTAAAAACACTGCGTTTTCCAGAATATTTATCTTATTTTTCCACCAGGAATTGGAATTCCGTACTATTGCATCTAATTAATAACATAACTTTGTCTACTGAAGAAGTCATAATCCTCTGAGGACATTGCCTCTGGTAGGCCCAAACTCCAGTGAATGTCCCCACACCCATATGGTCACAGACACCACTGATTGGATAAAGGAGGTTATTAATAACAACAGCAACAAAAAAAGAGGGATGAAGTTGCAAGGGAGGGATATTGGGCAGTGGGACACTCGAGACTTGGGATGCAGTTCACTGATAGAGCACTTGCCTAGTATGTGTTTGAGGCCCTGGGTTTGAGCCCTGTCACCATGAAAACAAGGAAGGGGGAAGGGAAAAGAATACACTTTTTCAAATACAAATCCATAGATTATTTATACTACCTCTAAATAGGTAACCTTGGTAACGTTGCTCAAGTGTGTCTCAGTTTTCTCGCCCATAATGTGGGGCAATGTTAGTGCTTCCTCACAGTGTCCCAGAGGGCATGAATGGGCGGGTGTCACAAGTGCTTAGGAAGCACATTTGTCACATGCTCGGTGCCATCATTAGTCACCGTACGTGTTTTTAGGTGGGCATAAGATTGTATGGCGATGGAAATAATATACTCTTGGTTGAATTCTCTTCCATCCCTTCTGACAGGAAAATGGCAAATGCTGGATGGTGGCCTCCTGAACATCACCAAGGTGTCTTTCTCAGACAGAGGGAAGTACACGTGTGTGGCGTCTAACATCTATGGCACCGTAAACAACACAGTGACCCTGAGAGTCATCTTTACCTCCGGAGACATGGGTGTGTACTACATGGTCGTGTGCCTCGTGGCCTTCACCATTGTCATGATCCTCAACATCACCCGCCTGTGTATGATGAGCAGCCACCTGAAGAAGACTGAGAAAGCTATCAATGAATTCTTTAGGACAGAAGGTGCCGAGAAGCTGCAGAAGGCATTTGAGATTGCCAAGCGCATCCCCATTATCACCTCAGCCAAAACTCTAGAGCTTGCCAAAGTGACCCAGTTCAAAACCATGGAATTTGCCCGGTACATTGAAGAGCTTGCCAGAAGCGTGCCCTTGCCTCCCCTCATCATGAACTGCAGGACGATCATGGAGGAGATCATGGAAGTGGTCGGGCTAGAGGAGCAGGGGCAGAATTTTGTGAGGCATACCCCGGAAGGCCAGGAAGCCACAGACAGGGATGAGGTATACACAATCCCCAACTCCCTGAAGCGAAGCGACTCCCCCACCGCCGACTCGGATGCTTCTTCGCTGCCTGAACAGCCCCCTCAGCAGATCGCCATCAAGGTTTCGGTTCACCCCCAGGCCAGAAAGGATCATGCAGATGACCAGGAGGGTGGGCAGTTTGAGGTCAGAGATGAAGAGGAGACAGAACCATCCGAGGAACATTCCCCGGAGACTGCCGAGCCGTCTACAGACATAACGACCACGGAGCTGACGTCTGAAGAGGCATCGCCTGTCGAGGCACCAGAGCGAGGACTGCCACCAGCACAACTGGAAATGCCAGAACCAGCAGTGACATGTGACAAAAACACCTGCATTATTTATGAAAGCCATGTCTAATCTTAACTCCGAAAAGCTATGCATATCAAGAAAATCAGGGGCTGCTCCTTGTAATACAAATGTAGTATGCACTTGCCGCTAAGCCTTACCAGGAGACTCTCATCCTTTAGGTTGGACTGATGCCCCGTGACGGGGAAGACACCTGCATGGAGTTCATGGGACTAGACTCACCCCAGTAGGAACAGACGAGAGAAGTGCTGGGGTCCAGAACTGATCCGAGGGGGCAGAGGTCTGTCCATGGGATCTGAATCGTAGAGGCCATTCTCTGCCAAATCCCTTAATTGGTGATGCCCTTTTGGCCAAGAGTACACCATTGTAAGATGTTCTGAGTTCAGGAGCCGTGTCTAATGCATACTGCATTGCTTTTCTTTTGGTAATTATAAGTCTGCTACAGTAGCAATTGCTCCTACATGGGTTTGTTGCACTTTGTCCTCAGTTTTAATTATTTTCATGGTTCTTCTATAATGGAATAGTTATTATATTAATATTAATTGCTCTTTCTGCTGGAGCCTTCTGTGTCACCTTTATCCTTGTTTTTTCTTAGTGTGTTTGCCTCAGAGTCTTGGGTGTCAGTCACTGACATGGCTGCACTGTGTCATTTGTAATGCTCCAAAGTAGTTACGCCCCACTCTTTTTCCTAATTTCCTCTTAAAAAATACCCTCACACCTCTATTCATACTCATTTTGATTCCAATGAAGCTGCTATTCTGAAACTGAGAAAAACTTTGCCCCCAAGTAGCACTTTAACAGTCAAATTTACCTGTTCAGTTCTGAGAGCATTTAGGTGAGCTCAGCTTGAGGTTAGGAACAAGAATATAAATGCTTAGATATGCCCACAGTACTCCAGAAAATGGCTTACACGCAAGTGCCCTCAGAACAGCCCCAGATGTTTGTCACCACCCCAGCCCCATCAGAGGAAATGGCCTTGGACAGCCCCGTTCTTACCAGGAGCATCATCATTTTCATTTGATTGTGAATAGAATATGCAGGTGACCCCTCGAGCTCACTTAGAATTTTGTGGAAAGTCTTCAAACTGTAATAACCCCTAAGTCAATGGGAACCTAGAGAGGAAAGAAAAAAATCTTTAAAATAATTGTGAAAAAAAAGCAAAAAAAAAATTACTATTGGGTTCTTTCTCCAAATATGATGCCATCAAAAAAGAACAGCATTCTGAGTTCATACCAGTTTACCTCTCTTGCAGAGAGGGAAACCAGGGTCCAGATTTGCTAAAAAGCCTGGCAAAAGAAGACAGGGTCTTCACCTGGAAGATTTATTGCTTCCTAAGACAGAGATGTTTGGCAAATTCCTGTAGGTACAGCATGTCTGCTTCCCAGAAGGCCTTGCAGGGCCCATAGGATGTGACTCAGCTCAGCACTAGATTTAGGGCAGCATCTCTGTGAAGGGTACAACCCGGTCCCCTCTAGACTGCATAATCAACGTGTTGATCATTGAGAAGGAGCTTGCAAAATTAAGATAATGACACACAGGATTTTATCCTGAAATGATTGAATTCTTTGGCCACCACGTAGTGCATAAGGCAGCTTGATATTAGAGAACAAAGACAATCCAGCCATCCATTGGGTTAATTCTTGACTGTGCCAAGCAGCAGCTGCCAGGCTTTTTAGCAAATCTGGACCTTGGTTTCCCTCTCTGCAAGAGAGGGTGAACTGGTATGAACTCAGAATGCTGTTCTTTTTTGATGGCATTAAATTCAGAGAAAGCCCAATATTAAAACTTTTTTGTTTTAAAGATTTTTCCTTTCCTTTCTGGGTTCCCATGCCATTTTAATGCTGTGAGTTACTCAAACGAAAGGAATCACAGCATTTTCAACAAGTTCTCGAATTTTTCCCCTCCAAAAAATAGATTTTGTGTCCCACTTCTACAGTTTAGATTTAATCTTGGTAAAGAGCAATGAGTGCTGTTGTTTTATTCTCAGATACAAACAGGGGAGACTGAAACCTTACAGACTATCAGAATCGAGGCCATCTCAAGTGTGATGAGTATCACAGGTTTGTGGGTTATCAGGCATCAGAGGCTGTGTGGGTTATCACAACAGCCCCAGATGTTTGTCACCACCCCAGTCCCCATCAGAGGAAATGGCCTTGGACAGCCCAGTTCTTACCAGGAACTCCATCATATTCATTTGATTGTGAATAAAATATGCAGGTGACCCCTCGAAGCTCACTTAGAATTTTGTGGAAAGTCTTCAAACTGTAATAACCCCTAAGTCAATGGGAACAGTTTGTGGGGTACATACTTTACAACAGGGGCATCCGAGGGTAGTAGAGTTGGTGGTACAAGCGACCACGACAGGGCTGTAGACAGTTCATGTGCAAAGCCTTCTGACAGTATTTGGAGTTTGACCGGATTTCCCTTTAAGAGGGATTCCTTATTGACTCCTAGTGAAAAGTCTTGAAGGTCACCTAAAGAAACTTGTAGCCTGCTCCCATAAGGAGCCAGAGCTTCTTTGGAGGCTGTCTGGATGGGGATCTTATACAGCCACATTGAAGGAAAGTTTTATCCCCAGCTCTTAGAATATACACATTTCATGATTGTCATGGAGACTGACAAATGCTTACTTTGGACATATGTACCTAGAGTGGCAGCAGGGACTGACTGGCAAATGTCCTGTGATGGTATGTGAACTCTATTCTATCCAGTTCTCATTCCATCCAAGCCCGTGTGCAGACTTCCCCGTGGAAACCAGAAGCCGAGGTATCCGTGCCATGTAAATACTGATTAAGGAACATAAACTAAAGTAGGCAGATTTTTCTTTGGCATAAGAGCTGAAATATATGACCAAAGAATATTTCTAGATTGATTTTGATTCTTTGGACTGAAGTGGGATAGGGAGTAAGTGGATGATTTTGAAATCTCCCTCTTTAAGGTATCAAATGTTCTCAACATAACAATATCCAACTGTAAAGGGAACTGGAACTTGGCTTGATATGGAATTTGTCCATCCAGAAATTTTATGCTCTTGCTGCCCCTCCACAGAACAGCCTCTTACTAGGATATGAAATGTGGAAACCTCATCTCATAACACTTGGCTGATAGATTCCCAGAAAAGTGAACCATTCAGGTTCCCAGAATCATTTGTGGAGTACCATTGAGCACACATGCACACACGCTTGTGCACATTAGACTCATTTGGGCAGCTTTAAAAGCTCAACACTCAGACCCAACCTATGTATGTCCTCTGGGTCTTCTATAGTCATTCTTTAAAAAAATAAACAATTTCTGTTTTCTGAGTCATCCTGGTCATACCTCTAGCAATTTTTTTCTTGAAATTCTGAAAATGATTCACGTACATATGCATATTTAATTCTCTTAGATGATCTATAAACTTGGATGGTATTTATTCTAAATGGGAAAAAATACCCAAAATTTTATATTGGAAAAAATCTATGTAATTTATAATGTTTTGTTTTATATATTTATATTTTCATATCTTTAGGGCACATCTGTTGTTCTCATTTTTTGTACATCACAGTTGGCAAAAAGAAATGCTAATACTTGACTAAAATCTCTAGGAACCAAATGTGATCTATGTGATACATAATGTATATAACTTGCTCTAGAACTCTCTGAATGTCCTCACCCATGCCAAGCATTGTTGTGTCATGTCATTACGGCCAGAATGTCTGGGGTGCTCTTGAACATTACTTTTTCACAAGGAAGACTGAAAGGCCTGATGTCCCACACAATGGATTTGGGGATCTCTTTCCCTTCCTTATCTTATTTGTTTCTTCCTTAACTGGACGCATCCTGCTGAAGGGCAGGTGGGAGATGATAAGAAAGCACCAGGAATGAATCTCGCGATGGTTGTGTAAACCGAATTAACAGACTGAGGACATGTGTTCAGTCCCATGCCTGGGTTGTCATTCACTGGTGATGTAGCATCTGCTTAGCTCTGTTGCACACACAGCATAGGGCATGAAGAATGCTTGCATGTTTTGAGTAAGTACTGTGGATACTTAGTGCGGCCACTATTGGTGACTGTGGGGACACCCATTGGGCACTGGAAGAAATGTCTTAGCAAAACAAGTCAGTTATCTTTTCTTACATGGTTTGAAGGAGGAGGCTTATTCTGTGTTCGAACCTATAAATGGCAGTCCCAATGCTTAACTGGGGATTTCCGTGTTTTCATTTGGTAAGAAATGGAGCATTAAAGTCTAGTTCAAACACTTTTCTCAGCACGTTCAACTGCTCTCTTTCACGTCTTCCTGCATCCTCTCAGCAACCCCACTGAGTAATCTCTGTTTCCACTTCAGCACTTCCTGAAACACTTTAAACATCAACCAAGCTTCATTATGTATTCACACATAGCTTTTAACATGTTCACTTTAACATCGATTTTACATTTCACCGATAAAGCCTTCAAACCAATAGCGAAGTTCATTTTCTTAATGACCTTTTTATGATTTCTTCAGAGATTAACAGGTTTTGTGGGTTTAAAAAAAGCATAATCAAATAGAACAGAGTTGCTTATATTTTCCAAAAGACCAAGTGTTTGACTATTATCCAAAAAAATCTCATGTGAGAAGGATGCTCTTTAAACATCTTTTTCCCTTAGAAATGGAAATGTAAAGGGGCTAACTGAGAATACCACAATCATTAAAGCTAGACAGACAGAACTAGAAAGGGAGCCATTCTATGAACATTATGGAATAAATTTAATTTTATTATGTAGCAGATTAAAAGAGCCTCAAAACACATCTTTCTAATATTACAGAACCATGAGGAGTGAGTTAGTTTCAGAGAATATGTTTGCATCTATTTTTGGCTTCCTATTGCCTCACTAGTTCTGAACTTCCTTCGTTAGACTGGAAATGAGATGGAAAATGTATCAGGAAGAAATACAAAATCATTTAAAGATATAAACAAGATGCTAAGGTATACGTTGATATCGCTGTAGTAAAAAGAAAACGTGATGTGTGATCCATCCTGTAGTCTAATTGATTGTTGCTTTAATAAAGGGTTTACACAGGTATGTGGATCGTGTGTCATGTCCCGTCTGAAGGGCACTTAATTTTGGCCTAATTGACCCCTTAGTGCTTTCTTGACAAACTTCATAAAGCCATTTATCTATACTGTATAAATTTTAGCCATAACATCAAGCAGAGAGTCCTTCTGAAATTGGACTAGGAAACCCAAACATTGCACAGGAAGAATGAATCATAGCAGAAATTCTCCAAGTCACCTGGACAGCAAGGGCCCCGGGGTTGACGCCAAAGACTCAGAGTAGATTCTTCAGTGATCAAGTAACCTGCAAAAGCTCATATCCTTGTGGATGAGATGGGAGGTAAGTGAAAAAGGAGACTAAGAATTATTGCTTGAACAACAGAAACATTTAAGAGATTTATGTCGGTGTTAAGGATCATATTGTCAGCTGCACCGTGACAGAAGAGAAATGTTTGTCCTGATAAATTTAAGCTAATTTGTAGCTTAAAGACCCAAACAGGCACCAAAAATATTTTTTTTCAGGTTCTGGAATGCTGTGGTCTTCAGTGGACAGGTCACCATCAGGGTGGATGAGTGACTTTCAAAGAAACAGAATTTGAGACGTGGAAAGCAAGGGTGAGGTTATCTGATAAAGTCTTCCCTATGACATCACTGACAGGCACTTCTGCTCTTCCTGGACTTACGAGGGGAGAACTCTATCCCAGGATGTGAAACACTCTGCTGTGAATAGGTTTAGGTGCCGAGTCACAAATCTTAAATGCTTGTCTCTCTGCTGACCCTTTGAATGGGAAGCATGGCTTGATCCTTCTATGATAAAACTGTCTTCTATACTGTCAACACAAACCAAATGTAATGTACATAACACACAATATGGAGGATTATAACAAAAGACTGGGCACTTCTGACACGATTGCATTAGCTGTGTCATGGGTAGAATGAGTGAGTGAGGGGTATGGCTTTTGTCAAAAGGAACATCGTGTTTCTCGCACTATGATGGCACAGGCTAACTATAAAGAAGAGGTTTTGTTGGCTCACAAATTCCGCTGCTGAAAAGAGCACAGTATCTAGGCAGGACCCACCTGGGCTGTTTCCCCTCAGCTTGGGCAGCAATGGCAGGATTGTAGAGGAAACACTGTATCTCAGAATAAAAAGACAAGGACTTGCCCTTCTAAGAATGCCCTCCCCAGTACCTCAAGGACCTCCCACTGGGCTCCACCTCCTTAAATTCCCACTCCCACCTCAATGAAGATGAAGCCTCTAACATGAAATGTTGAGGGACAGAGCTACATTCAAACCATAGTCTCAGAGTGGCCATAAAACCCATTAAAACAACTGGTCAAGAGAATAGAATAGGGGACTGAGACAGAATAGCAACAACTTTTCCTCTTTCTTTCTTTTTTCCATCTCTTTCTTTTTGATGTTGACCAAAACCTAAGTATCCTTTTTCTGATACTTTGGGCTTCCTTATTTTTCAGCAACACTGCCATATGGCTGCTTGTCTGCCTTGTGTCTGTCCTCCGTGCTGGCTTAAATGGCGTGACATTTTCCCTTCTCTCCTCCATTAACCTTTTCTGCGCAGCTGCTGAGAGTTACAGCTTTCCTGACAGGAGGGTTTTTTGTTGTTGTTTGTTATTTGTTTGTTTTTCTCTAATAAAACTGTCCTGACTTCTTTTTGAGTCTACTTTTTAATTCTGTTATTCTTAAACAGCTGCAGAGTGGCAGATCTACAGTTATTACCAAGTAGATCACTATGTTTTCAAGGAATTACTAGACTCGACTTGAAAAAAGTATGTATTATATGTTATATCCAGATACTTCTTAAATGGCCGGCACTAATTGCCTTCATGATGTTAGGTGAAATCACCAAAGTTAAAATAATGTTCCTGAAATAATGACAAATACGAAATAAAATTAAATATAAAATAAGGTTTAATATGATAATATGACTTTCTCAAAACAGTAAATCTCACTAAATTTATCATTATCCATGTGTTTCCTACTTCTTGCCGGATATTTATTGCAAAGATGAATTACTTTGGTGAGTACTTGGAACTAACTAAATGTTAGGTCCCAAGGAAACCTGGACCAAAGGCTAACTGAGGTGCCTATTAACATATCAAAGCAGACACTGGTCAGCAGGCTCTCCCAGCATTTCTAGTACCTGTCACAGAGTCCTGACTTTCCACAGCACTTCTCACCCACCCCACCCCCACCCTAAGCCTCTCCAGCCCCTGCATGGCACTACCCTCCCCCCTTCTCTTTCCTTTATAAAGCAGCCGTTTTGCCCATGTTCTGACTGTGTCCTCAGTTCCTCTCATTCTCTATTTTCTTCCCTCTCTCTTCTCTTTCTCTCTTGCCTTCCCCCTTCTCTCTCCTCCCATGGCCCAGTCTATTCTGCTGACCATGTTCACTCTGGACTCTTCCAGATGCTTCTGGCTGTTCTCTCTCTCATCTCTCCAATAAAAACCTCCTCCTCAACCATATCTAGGCATGGTCCTGCCCTCCTTTCATTCACTAAATAGAGTGGTTTTTCTTATAGTTGACTAGGATTTTAAGATCCACCATAGAATAGTAAACCTAGTGAATCAAACAAATCACCTGAGCATAGACCTCTAGCAAAATTCGGAGGCTTTTTCTTCTTCCTTGCAAATCCTGTGAAAGAGCCAAAACCTCCAAGTCCCATTTCCCCAAGGACAAGGTAACTTCCTGGAATGCTGGGAGTTGTAGTTTTCGCAGGTTTTCCCTCCCCCTAAACAAGTTTGTTTGACTATACCAGACATGATGGCATGGAAGCTGGAGGTATGTAGGCAGGAAATACATCAGGATGTATCCTTGCCCTGACTGACCTGAAGGGAAATGCAATGAATTATAAGTTTTGCCTTTTTCAGCTCCTGAAAAATGAGAACCCCGGGACAACTCCCAGGGATCTCAGAGTGGGCCTGAATAGAGTCCATCCTGGTCAGTATGTAATTAAAGCCTCCTTCAAATTTGGCTCAAAATCATGGAACTTGTTTTTCTCTCTCAAATCTCAGGATTAACACCTGCGCAGCATGCTCTTGGAATTGCTCATGATGGAGATAAAGCTCTTCCACACTGGAGACATTTAAAATGATTGCTGTCTCTGTATTTAAACCTGGCTGGACTGTGGGTTGGTTCTGCTGACTTCTAACTTGGAAAAGTGAAGGAACAAAGTCCCAAAGCTTCAAGGGTCTTCAGAATCAGAACCGCCAAGGTTCTCATGTGACACAGTGTCTTAGGGTTTCTATTGCTGTGAAGAGACGTCATGACCACAGCAACTCTTAAGAAGGAAAACATTTAATCAAGGTGGCAGTTTACAGTTTCAGAGGTTCAGTCTATTGTCATTGTTGGAGTCCTGGAGAAGTCCCACAAAAGATCACTGTCCACATAAGCAATTGGCAAGAGCATTTATTATACCACATGCATGTGGGGTCACTCACCTGTACAAAATGGCTGTGACCTTGAGGTGGACATGCAGACTCCTTTTAAGCACAGCTAAGGGGAGCTCCTAGAGCAGTTAGATAATTTTATCTATGATTGGCTTAAGCAGTTGGCAATTATGTTAGTACATTCCTAATTGGCTAGTGATGTGGGATGTCCTTCTGTATATGCATTGCTTTTACTGGTTGATGAATAAAGCTGTTTTGGCCAGTAGATAGGCAAAATATCGCTAGGCAGGAAGTCCAAACAAAGATACAGAGAGAGAGAAGGAAGAGTCAGGGAGATGCCATGTAGCTTCTAGGGAACACAAGATGTGAGGTAACATAACAAGCCATGAGCCTCATGATAAAATATAAACTAATAGAAATTGGTTAACTTATAACTTATAGTTATAGAGCTAGCCAGCTAGCCAGTAAGAAGCCTGAGCCATTGGCCAAACAAGTGTAACTGATATTAAGCCTCTGAGCGTTCATTCAGGAACAAACAGGCAGAGAGAAACTGGTCCATTGAGACCAGGTGAAAAGACTCCATCTATAGACTAGGGCTATAGCTTTTTCATTTTGGGGCAGGCCTGGACAAGTCCCAGGTTTTGTCCTTATTTGATTATTACCCTGAACTGCTGTGAGGCTGTGGCGGGGGCTGACTCAGGCATAGTATACCTTGGGCTGCTGTCAGGGTGTTAAAGATTGATTGTCCTTTGTTCTTGGCTTCCTCGGAAACAGCCTGCTCAGTTTCAAAAAGCAGGAACTGAGGCTAATTCTTAAGTGAGTTATTTGGAGCCTCTCAAGATACTTACTAGGCCTTGTCAATCATGGTGGCAGGGAGCATGGTGGTATGCAAGCAGACATGGTACTGGAGCTTTGAGTCCTGTTGGCAGAGGCTATACATTCATTCCCAGTCTCCCAGACCCTAAATAATCACACAGAAGTTATATTATTTGCAATACTGTTTGGCCAATAGCTTAAGAGTATTTCTAGCTAGCTCTTATAACCTAAACTAACCCATCTCCATTAATCTGTGCATCACCAGCAGGTCGTGGCCTACCAGCAAATTTCAACGGGCTCCGGTGGAGGTTATCTGTCTCCTGTGGGCAGCTACATGGCTTCTCCCTGACTCCACCTATTCTCTCTCTACATCTCTTTGGATTTCCCACCTGGCTATACTCTATTAAGCCATTGGCCGAAAGCAGCTTTATTCATTAACCAATTAAAGAAATACATATACAGAAGGCCTTCCCACACCAGAGTCCTATTTCTTGTAGGCTACAGGAAGTCAGCTGTCTCACTGGGCATGACTTGGGCATATATGAGACCTCATAACCCATCTCCATAGTGATACACTTCCTCTAATAAAACCACACCTACTCCAACAAGGCCACACCCCCTAATAGGGCCAATCCCTTTGGGGGACCATTTTTTTTCAAGCCACCACACACAGAAACAGAAAGAACGTCTGAAGAAGTGTGTCACAGCCCTGCACACTGCCCTCCTTGCTCAGAATTGCATTGCTATAGATGTTGTCATCTGATAGAAAAATCTGAAAGCATTGAGGCCTTGGACAATGGAATTTCCTGTTCTATAGTATATTGTAGGGAAAACAGAAATGGGAGCTTTGTGATCCCTAGACTCTTACAGTGTGAAAGGTTCTGCTATCCAGGTCATCCGCTCACCCCAGAGTCTGTCTTCACAATAACTGTGATGCATTAGTGATGGCTGTGAAGGCTGCCAGGTCCTGAGAAGAATGTAAATGTGAAATTATGGGCATTTCTGTAATCTGTTGAGTGTTTTGCCATACCTTCTCTCTCATTTCCTACCAAATTTGAAGGAATTAAGTATGTTTTACTTCTAGGAATTCTTTGAAATTGCTGATTGCTGTGTTCCAGACAGGCACACAGGCCCTCAATAGCCAAACTACATTAATCAAACATCCCACACCCAGACATGCTGAATCAATAAGGGATTCACAGTGTGGCTGTAAACGCAGAGCAGCTGCAGCTGATAGGGAAGGCTTCTGAGACAACACAAGGATAGCACCACACGGAAAGCACAGGCCGTGAAATTTCCCACGTTCCTCCCACTTCCCTATTGATGAATTAGATTTTCCTTTTTAACTTTTTAAAGATGTGTAGAAAACTCAAAAGGAGTCAGGCAGATCACAACAGGCAAAAAGATACACAGGGAAAAAAAAGCCTTAGGTAGACTAATGTTTAAAATGACCAACTTCCTGCTTCATCCCCACCCCATCCCCAAGATGTAGACTTGGTGCCCCTCCCCTTGGACTTTCAAATCTTCCACCAGGGGGCACTAATCAATTTCCTTTTTTTTTGGTCTGGATTATCTAATCCCCCACAATAACACAAACCAACTCTTGAGAGAATGGGAATTCATCCTACACCCAATCTCTGCCAGAGAAGCTAAAACACCATCCTTGGGTCCCCTCCCCACTCTGGGGAACCCATCTCTTTACTACTAGAAGAGCTGGTGGTGGAATCCATCACCCAGAAGAAGCCCTTCCTCACTGTGCTGGCAGAAGCTAGGTATCTGGTAAGAGAGAATCAGTGGAGGAGTGCCTCCATTAGATTGCCTATAGGCTAGCCTGTCAGGTCTGTTAATGCTTGATACAGGAGATGCCGTCCCTGGGCAGCTGTTTCTCAGCTAGAGAGGAAAGCAACTGGGCAAGCCATGAGACGCATCAGTCAGCAGTGTTCCTCTGTGGTCTCTGCTGAAGGTCCTGCCTCCAGGTGCTTGCCTTCCTTGAGTTTCAGCCTTGACTTCCCCTAGCCATAACCTGTGATTGGAAGGTGTAAGGTAAAGAAACCCTTTCCTCCCCAGGGTCATGGCCTTGGTCACAGTAGCAGAAAGCAAACTGGGACAACTTCTCCAAGAAAGTCATAGGAGTGAGAGTTCAGGACACCATTGAAGCAGGTCCCCAGACAGGTGATGTGGATCCCACTCTAAATCCCAGGTCACAGATGGAGAAATCAGTCATAGTCATTGCCCAAATACCCTTCTGCGGATGAGAGGCCTGTTTAAGGGGGAGGATCAGGAGCTCCTCAGTCAGTTATGTGAATATTTGGAGTTTTTTAATTAAGTTATTTGCTTGTTTTTTTGTTTTGTTTTTAATTAAAAAGGTACTGAGTTTTGTTCCTCTTTTGGAATTGTAACCAACATCTTTGAGTCATGTTTCCTAAGGTCAGTTTTTGATCCAACTAGCTGTAGCTATTCAGACTCAACAACAGCAGAGAGGACCTGAGAGTTGGGGAGTCTAATGAGAAGGAAAGGGTGTGGCCACTGAGTGACTCTTGTTTGTTATTAAACATGACACACTTGGCATTTTTCTCTAGTTAATGGTTGGCTCTGTAATCGTAGCTGCTTTGGAAATCCTGTGATTTAGGCTGCTGCTGTCCAAAGCCCCAGTCAGTAAAATATAATGCTTTTTCACTCCTTTGTAACTGCATAAAATGGTACTAAACATGCAAAACAGCTAGTTAGCAGTTTTACAAGAGCAAAATACGTTCAAACGTAAGCCTGTCCTGGATTACTTAATCCTGTTTTATCAAACAGTTCAACATAGCTACATTTCACATGATTATACAAGCCACATGTTGGTGGTTCATACCTGTAATCCCAACACATGAGAGAAGTACTATTCTTGGCCATGATCTGAGTTGGTTAGTAGATAATAGTGTCATTCGTGAAGAGATTGCTTTTAGAGTGTCTCAGAGTGAGGATTGGGTGACTATGAAAATAACACATTATTTAGCAGAACATTATGGTGTATACACATGGATGAAAATAGGGACTAGAGCTCGGAGTAGTAACCTAGTCAGAACTGATAATATGTATCGGGAGCTACTGAGTACCGGCCTCAGCACTCTCTGAGGGGTCAGAACAGGACTGCTACGACAAGAGAAGATAGGCTTGGGAATGGAATCTGAGGGGTAAAACAAACTAACTTAGGCACATTTTACCTGCATGTTTCTTTATTCCTTAGGGGAAGATGAAAGAAGGGAAAAGAAGAAGCATAGGGGCATAAGGGCAAAACATCAGACATAAGGGTAAGGGATAAGGCTACAGGTAAGGAAAGGGGGTGCTCCCCACAAAATTTATAGTATATGTAGGCATACAGACAAGTTAGCAGTCCCATAGGCGGTAACAATAGTATTAAGCATGCATTTTCACAGGGTCACAAGAAACCGGTGGATCTGGCAAAATGGCACCTTATGTCTCAGACCCGGCGTGACTATGAAGTTCCCTGTGGCTGGGAACACAGCCTTGGCTAACCTGCGGGCTTGACCTGCATTAGCATCTAGCTGGGTGAGTTAAAAGGAATCTCTTCTGGGACCTTGCTTTTGACTCCAGCAGGGTACCCAGGTGAGAATTTTTTTNCAGTCCCATAGGCGGTAACAATAGTATTAAGCATGCATTTTCACAGGGTCACAAGAAACCGGTGGATCTGGCAAAATGGCACCTTATGTCTCAGACCCGGCGTGACTATGAAGTTCCCTGTGGCTGGGAACACAGCCTTGGCTAACCTGCGGGCTTGACCTGCATTAGCATCTAGCTGGGTGAGTTAAAAGGAATCTCTTCTGGGACCTTGCTTTTGACTCCAGCAGGGTACCCAGGTGAGAATTTTTTTTCCTCTGAAGCTAGTTTTAGCAACTCAGGCCTTTTTCCTGTATAAACAGTTAATTTCCTGGGCTATGATCCTATGTTAGTTAAAACCAAGGTAAAGGGTAAATACAGAATATTAGTATCCTGTTATGTCAGAACAGAAGACTGGTAGATCCCACCTTCCTGAGTCTGCTGTAAGAGCAGACATACTACCTCCTGTATGAGAATCCTTCTCTTATCAGTGGCTACTGTCAATAATGAAGGTTTGTGGGGAGCATTTTTCTGTAGGTTTTGGCTGTAAGGACAAAGGCTTGACTGAATCCTTTTCACACCATGGCTTCATGGTGTGGGGGGAGATATCTGGTTGACATACAGGAAAAGTCAGGTTTCTACACTGATACACTGCAGAGATAGTACAGAAGGGAGAAACGGCATGATTTCACAAGATTTCTACAGAACTGACAGTGACTTATCCAAAGGACAGATGTCCCTGCAGCTCCGCAAAAATGGGTTCTCCAGGTGGAGTGTACGTATACACTTCCCGTGGATAGTCCAACAGCTCTGTCAGCTGTACATTTACTGTATAATATTGTGGGTTCACCACAAATATGTAGGGTGTAGATGAGGTTGTCCAGGGGTGTATAGATGTAAGTGTATACATAGCGTTAGCTGGGTAGCAACAACATGGCTAGAAATACATGTCACTAATTTAATATTGGGATGAACCATTGATAAAGGTAGAGCCAACAGGATGGCTGTTCATCTTGTTTTTGAGACAAGGCTTCTCATTGGGACCTGGGGTTCTCTGCTTAGGCTAGCCGGTCTTTCTACTCTGCTTCCCATGAACCACCATGCTTGGCCTTTTACATTGGTGCTGGAGGTCAAGATTAGGTCCTCTGCCATCACTTTGTGGGTGAGCTGTCTCCCCAGCTCTAGTCATTTCTTTCTCTTTGTCTCCAAGACAGGCATAAAGGATGACTATTATCATAGAGACAAACTAAAGAAGAGACTTACAGGCTTCCCTCATTGTGGCAAAAGATTCTGACATCAAGAAAGTGACAGGAAATGTCAAACCCTGCTATTGATAAATGGGTATAAACAAAATTTTAAAACTGGGAAATATATCATGTGCAGAAAAAAAACAGAGTACAACTTAGAACAAACCTGAACTTCATAGCTGGAGTATGGTGTGCAGATTTTCATTCTTCACCCCGAATTTTGAACAAAAATCACTGAATAGCAGTATTACTGATGAGATAATTACAGGGAACATTTTTGAGGCAGATGAACTAAAGCATCTCAATTAATTCATCATCCCTCGAATAATCGAGCATTTGAAAGATGCCTTAATATTGCTCCTTGGACTGAAAGTCTACCTTCCACTATTGGTGGGGCTAATTTCTTGAAAAAAGAGCTGACAATTTGATTTTTAAAACAGTATACCAATTAACTTAGAAGCAAATTCTTTAGGCAATGAGGTTCTGTCTGTGAAGAAATAACAATAGCTAAATTGAAGTAATTTCTTGGCTGAAAATTAGATGGCGAATGTAATTTTCTTATGCTTTTACTGATTAATTTACATATGCTAATACAGATATGTTATACCATATGTTACGAATTGATTGGTATCTAGGCATGGCTATCCATGGCTGACAGTACTAAGAAGCTGTTTTTTAATATTCTCAGTTTTCTTAGGTAGTTCCTGCCCTCACTTTCTAAGAGGCTAGATTCAGGATATTCCCCTATGCTGGGCATCTCCATCTCCACCAACCCTTTTGAAACCTCCTCGGAGTCAAAGTTGCTCTTGTTTATCTCCTTCAACATTCCCGCCTCCTGAGATGCTCACCTTACAGTGGGTTAGGAAGGTGAATACAATTGCCCTTCCCTCCTCCACACACACAGTTGAGTACCTGTGTAAGATTGGTGTCATGGTTCGATCATAAAATATCTCACCATCTCATGTGTTTGAACACTTGGTCCCCAGATGCTACTTTGGGAGGTTTTTGAGGTTTCAGACACAGGGCCTCGTGGGCAGCCACGGAGACAGGGCTAAAGTGTCCTATAAGCTAACCATGGTTTCCGGCCCAACCCTTTGCTTTTTAACTGCCTTTCGAAACAGCATAACCACCTGATTTCTCCACTCCTGTTGCCACAGCCATTGCTATGCCTTTCCTGCCATACTGGACTGTGCTTCCAAACCATGAGCAGAGACAACCCTTCCTGCCTTAGGTTACCTGTGTCACAGCAATGAGAAAAGTGACAGACAGCAGGGGAGCTGCACTAAGTTCAATAGATTGGTGGTGATACAGTATAACAAGATATCATCATTAGAGAAATTGGGTAAAGGATGCGCTGAACTCAGGAAGAGTCAAGGTGAATCTTTAGTTAGACCAAAATAAAACGTTGCGATGAAATACATGCTCTCTGCTCCAGCTTCGGAGTGCTCAGAAAGATAATGTTCACCTGGCATGACGCATAAGCAAAACCCAGGTTCACAACAGTAGTCAAGATTTAGATGACCGTGATGAGCATGTCTACATTTTTGCTGCTATATTCCCAGTCGGGTAGCAGACCAACTCTAAAGTGGTGTTATTAAGCACAGCTACCCTGGTGATCTTAAAAGATGCTTTAACATTACCACCAGAGTCCTGCAGTCAACGGGAAATGATAGAAACGTTTATCCTGTGACCAAACATGACTTTTTTGAGAAGCTGGCTTCCATAGGTGGTTGGACTTCACAGTTGCTCCCAGGAGTAGAGATGTGAGAAGCTGTCCAGTCACTTCCCTCTATGTAAAGGTTGATAGGTTAGTACAGGCAAAAGGAATGTCCCTACTGAAAGATCCCGATGCTCTCAAGTAACAATGCCTATGGGGATCTTTTTAAAGATTTATTTTGAAGTTCTACAGTTCTTTGAAGATTACCTATCTATGCAGAATACAATCTCTATGTATCTAAAGAACCT
>LOJH01021925.1:326-20099 GCA_001685095.1 Ellobius talpinus
AAAAAAAAGAAAAGAAAAGAAAAAGAAAGAGTACTCAGATTTATCTACCTGCCTAAAGTGGGTTTCAGTAGTTTGCCTCGGACACCAGGCCAGATGGCCACCAGCGATCCTGTCCCACAGACCTCCTGAATGGCAGGTGTTCAGAGGAGTAGTAAATGCCTCTCCTGGATTACACAGCTAACAGCAGGTTTAACTAGAGTAAGTGCGGGGCTCATCTAGAAAGAGCTTGAAAGAAGTGGTGTGGGGGCCCAGAGAGTTTGAGAGAGGCTCGCAAGATGCCAAATCGTCCTGACCCAACCTGGGCTGGGACTGTGGGCAGCAGAGTGATTATCCAATCAAGGAATAATATATTGAAGTGACATTCAGACCCAGACTCTTTTGTTTTTGGTTGTTTGGTTTGGGTTTTTTGTTTGTTTGTTTTATTTTGTTTTGAGATAGGTTTCTCTGTGTAGTTTTGGCTGTCCTGGAACTTGCTCTGTAGACCAGGATGGCCTAGAACTCACAAAGTTCTTCTGCCTCCCGAGTGCTGGGAGTAAAGGCGAGCTCCACCACCACACAGTCAGACCCAGACTCACTCCTAAAGGACCTCAAGATAGCAAAAATCCCAGAGTGAGGATGTTTCCTGAGAAACTTAGTTTCATGTTCCATCTTGGGAGAACACAGGAAGTTCAAAGAGGTTTCCAACAAGTACCAAAAAATCTCACAGACAGGGTTGTGATGAAACCAAGACATCCTAAGCAGGTAGGACCCGGGATCCAAACCAGCAGGGTATGGGGGAGCAAAAAAGGGACAAAGAGAGCCAGGGTTGGGGGGCAGGGCATAGAAGGAATTCATTTCAGATAATTAACAACCCTTAACTTGACAGAGAGCTTTGGGCACAAAACAGAAAGTTCTGCTCCTAGGTTTCTTCCCCACACCCCGGGTCTACTCAGACCCACCCAGAGAAGGGTTTCTCTTGAGAGCAGACACACGGTTCTGTTTTTTCACCCAGAACTTAGATTGTGGTCTGTAACCAGGTCTTGGGGGGCAAAGTCAGAGTGAATGGATAAAGGACCCCCTTACTTCCCAGGGGAAAGGGCTGCAGCTCCTTGGCCTGGAACTGGGCGGTCCCCTCCGAAACTGTGAAGGTAGCGGTGACCTGGTGGTTGAGACAGTAAATGGTGTTGCCCAGTACTGTGCAGTGGAGCGGGGCAGGGTCAGGCAGGGGCAGGGAGGCAGCACGGCTCCAGGAGCCTGTCACTGTGTTGTAGCGCATCACCGCAGCACCTATGCCCCGCAACAAGTCAAAGCGGTATAGGAAGCCGCCTAGTGCCACCATATCACTGGAGCGCCGGTGGCTTGCACTATAGGGGCACTCATCCCATGAGTCTTTCACTGGGCTGTATCTGAGCAGGCGGTAGAAGAGATGACCCCCCGTGACATAGATTTCTCCTCGGCAGACCACAGCCTCATGGGCCACAGGGAAGGTGCCCTCGGGGAGGGATGCTCTCAAGGTCCAGGTATCTGTGCGTGGGTCATAGCGCTCCATGCTGTATAGGCACTCACCACCAATGGCGTAAAGCATCCCATCCAGAGCCACCAATTTGAGCTGGGCTCGGGCTTGCTGCATGGGCCGAACCTGGCTCCAAATGTTGGTCAGAGGATTGTAGCAGAACACCTTGTTAGAGCAGACAGCCTGGGCACCAGAACCTCTGATGCCACCTGCCAGAAACAGATAGTTATGCATAGTGCACAGACCACATCCCCGGAGTGGGACCTCCTCTGGTACTTGAATCAGGGGCCGCCACACATTCTCTTGTGGGTTGAACACATGAAGGTATGTATGGAGATGCAAATGCTCAGGCCTGGTTGCAGGTGCGTCCTCACCATGAGGGCCCCTCGTGAGCCCTGAGCGGCTCACCTGATAAAGGCTGGGCAGCTGGAGAACCCCCAGCACTGTCTGGCCCTGGCAGGTCCGCAGGTTCAGGATGCGCTCCCTATCGGCACCACTCAGCTGTCGGTAGAGGTGTGGGTCTCCCAGGACATGCAGCAAGTTGTTGCTCATCAAGATATAGGTGTCCTGGGCTAAGCCCAGCTCTCCACGCTGCTGGGCAAAGGCCAAAACCTCCAAGCAGCTGCCTAGATTTAGCTTTGGAGGCCATAGCGCCGTTGCTGTGGTAGGCTGCAAGGCCTGTGAGCGGTACTTCTGAGGCCCCTCCACCACTCCCCAACTGCCAGGCTTCTGCAGAAAAATCATAAGCTTTTGTGTCTCTTTCTGCTTCTCTGTGAGGTCGTCCCTGCTGCCTGCAGGTCTGGTTCCCTCCTTTAGCACCTGCCCCCAGGGCTTCTGGGATACTTCCTGAGTAAGTATCTGTTCAGAGCTCTGAGCTATGCTACGTTTTCTCCGTTGCCGAGGCTGAGGGATGGGCTGAGCTTCCTGCTTCATAGTAGTTGGGACAAGACCAGGCTGTTCCAGCGCAGGGAACTCTGGGACAGCCTCAGGCTTTGCAGCTGGGGCCAGAGATTCTTGACTTTTCTCCTTGGTTTCATCTCCTCTGGGGTGCCCAGCATTAGCATCCACGCTCATCGGCTGCGTTTCACATCTGCCCTTAGCTTGGCCCCCTGAACCTACTGGTGTGACTAAGATTGACGGTGGTCTGTGTTTGTCCTGGAGGCTGGAGACTGCCCCTGCAGAGGAGGTACCTGGCTGTCTACCGCCCAGGTATGCAGATGTGCTGGGCTGAGCAGGACTCTGAAGATCTGCCCTTAGGGCACTACCATCAGCCTTTTCTTGCCTAGGAAAGGGGTGACTTCTAAGAACCATGGTAATAAGGTTTCCCCAGCTAGCTGAGATTCGTCCTTCCAGGGAGCGCTTGGAGAGGCCCACACTTGACTCCCTAGACATAGGTCTTGGTTCACTGTCGACTGCAGGAACCTGAGCTACAACTAGGGCAGAGGCTGGGGTTGGGGGTGATGTTGGGGATGGGGCTGGTGTTGAAATTAGGGTTAAGGCTGTAACTGGAGTTGGGGATGGGGTTGGGGATGACGTTAGAGTTGGGGTTGGTGTTGAAATTGAGCTTAAGGCTTTAACTGGGGCTGGGGTTAAGGATAGGGCTGAGGTTAAGGTTGGGGGTGATATTGAGGATGGTGCTAGGATTGCTTCAGAAGCTGAAGTTGGGGCTCCTGCTGAGGCTAAAGTCTGAGTTGGAAGGGAGGCTGGTCCTACTCTGAGATTTTCACCACCAGAAGGACCCTGGTTAACCTCCAGAGACAAATTGTTTAAAGGAGCAAGGGTAGAGACTGCGTGTGGAATCCCAGGGCTGGGATGTACTGCCGTGGCAGAGGATGGAACCAGCTCTGTGTTCTGGGTCAGAGGAGAGGCTGGAAGATTGTGGGAGAGGATGCAGCTGAAGCCACCAGTGGACTTCATCTTGTCCGGGATAAGCACAGCCCTCTGGCCAGCAACTGAACCTCCAGCTATCTGCTCACTTTCCTTGCCCTGACGGGAGCCTCTCCCTTGGCTAATGAGGTGGCCCTCTCCTAATTTCTCCATCTTGCTCTGGTCTTCACAAGTCTCAGGGTGCAGCTCTTCTGGCAAGGGGCCTTGGGAGGATGTGAAGTTGCTGGTGACAACAGCTGCCCCACTCTCCCGGGACCAGGCTTCCTCATCAGCCAGGATCCCCTGAGTCTCCCGAGGAGCAGGGCACCCAGGCTCCCTGTTCTCACCATCTTTAGCCCCTGAACCTGCAATGCTGGCGGGAGCAAGCTGAAGGCCGCTCCTCCCATACACGTCTCCGGAGTCCACCTGAGGTCGACTCTCCTTGGCATCAGCTAGGCCCAACTCCTCAGGACCCTTAAGCCCCCTGTCTGAGTGGTGTGGTGAGGGACCTACAAGGGAACTGCTGGTGAAGATGTCCTGAGTGGCCGCAGTTGCCAAATCCACAGCATCCCACACACTCACCACAGTGCCCAGGCGGAGGGGGTCCAGCTTTAGAGGACGGCAGGGTCGGTCTCCTGATCTGGCACCGGGCCGCCGACGCCTGCGCAAACTGCCTAGGTTTCTCCCCAGGGGCCCAGGAGTATCCACAGCCTGGTGCCACGGGCTGGTGTCCTGTTGCTCTGTATGGACGGGGCCCTGCTGAGCTGCCCCCTTACCACAAGTGCCAGCTGCCGCCACCTGCATCTCTATTTTGCTATCAGGACTTCGAGGAGTAAAGCGGATCGTGATGGGGACAGGAATATCCCTTGCTTTGTTGTGGCCCTGGAAGGAAGTTTCTGGCCTGGGTGGCCCCCTTTTCTTTCCCGTGGCTGCTGGGGTGATCCCTCTGCTGGCCACCTCTCCAGGTGTCTTGAGTGAAAGCCAAGCATCTGATTCTGCACTTCTGCCTCGTGATGGCTCTGGGTCTTGGACCCTTGCTGTAGCTGGTCTTCTCTGGCTGTCTCCAGGAGCCTCTGATTTCTCCTGTCCTTTGCTCTGCCCCTCACTGGCATCACTGTCCTTGGACTTTGGGTGCAGGGCCAACTTGTTTCCTTCAGCCTGAACTCGTTGCACACCCGGAGGTGTGGGTGCTGATCTGTCTGCTTCCTGGTCCTGCCTGGAGCCAAACCACTGCAAGGTCAGTGCTATGGTGGCTACCACAGCTAGTGCCAGCAAGGTGAGTACAGCCCCATCCCAGTCGTCCTCTCCGTCACCATCCCAGCCCCAGAGGGGCCCACTAACCTCTCCAGCACCCTGGAGCATGGTGCAGACTGCAGATATGCTGTGAAGAGCCTGTTCTGGCTGACAGCTATGCATGCCCCACACCCGACCTGGGCTGCGGGGCTGGGCAGATGACACTGCAGGCAGCTCACCTAGAGACAGCCCTTTTAAGGTGGACTGACTCTCTGGGCCCTCGACAATCAGGTTTGCAGGCTTGTCAGTAAACCGAACTGGCCGTATCAGGAAATCCCATGCTCTACAGCAGCCTGCCCTTGGCTGTGTACCCCAATTCCACCCCTTCCCCCTCCTTCTTTGCTCAGGGTCCTAGGGACAAATGAAAGTATTCCTGGACACACTGCCAACATTTCACCTAACTATCTTCTGCCTTAAAGACCCTCATACTCCCCCCCATTCACCCTACACCCTATAAGCTATGTAAGAGCTCTAACAGGGAAGGGTTACCACACAGGGAGATGCTATCTTGGGGCTTAGCAACATGATGCTTCCCCGATGAAATTACCAGAAACCGGAGAGGCCAATTCCACCATGGCCACCAGAAAAGGGTGTGTGTGAGGGGGATTGTTTTGGTGGGTTTTCAGGCTAAAAACAGAGAGCCTGGGATGAGGGTTATAAGAGTTACCTTTTGGGTGTGAGATAAGTGAAGGTCTCATCCTCCCTCCTCCATCAGCTACCAAACATTGCTCCAATAAAGAGATAAAGCTGCTTTCCAGTCAAGGGGGAAAAATAAAAGTGAGAAAGAATGAAGAAAACCTAAACATTCTATCTCCCTCTCTGTGGCCAGTATTATTCCACCCTAATTTAAATCTGGAGCCTCCTGGCTCCTTTTACTACCCTGTTCAGGTACTGCCGCAGGGTCCCTCAGAAAACCTCAGGGCACAACCTGGCTCTCCTGCAGTCACTTCATAAAACTGTACCCAGAGCCTTCAGAAACCCTCTCTGGCCCAGTGCCCTACCAGACCAGTCCCTAGGACTCCTCTCACTCCTAAGCCGTTCCTATCTGAACCAAATCACAGTCCATCCCACCTCTTCGCCCAGTTTGGTTCTCAGGGGCTGCTTACTCTGCTAGGCATAAGCACTTGGTATTTTGGGGAGGGGACTTCTCAGTGTGCTCATCACTGGAATCTGTATCAGGAGTGAGTGTTAACATTTACCAGGAATGACCCAGACACACAGAAACAGAGACTGGAGTCCCCACAATAAAGGTAGCTCCTCCAACAGGAAGTGGACCTTTTCTCCTCCAACAGGAAGTGGACCTTTTCTCCTCCAACAGGAAGTGGACCTTTTCTCCTCCAACAACAGGAAGTGGACCTTTTCTCCTCCAACAGGAAGTGGACCTTTTCTTCCTCTGGAACACAATGGACCCGCCCACTCCTTGACTCAGGCATCGAGGAGGTGGCACCTAGCCTGGGCTCTGCTGAGCCTCACATATCTCATCTGGCCTGGTCCCATCCCAGCTTCTCGTAAAACTATTAGGTAACAGTGAGAGGTTGGGGTGAGCCTTACACCTTAAGGTGGACTTCAACTGGCAGAGGCCTTTTTTGCCATTATTCCCTGTCCCAGACTCAGGCTCTGTACTTAAGTTTGGTTTGTGGTTAAGTTTGAGATCCTGGACCTTCGATAGAGCTGCCACTTTCCCAGTACCATTTTATGGGCTAGACAGTACCTTGTCAGCTCCACACAGCTTCCGAAGATCCAGGGCAGTTAAAGAGCAAGGAAGGTCGCAGAGGGAAAGTGAACATAGAAATTAACGCAAACCACAAAGAATGAGGGTCATGTAGGGGCTCAGGAAGGAGAGGTAAGGAGATTTCTTGGGCATTTTTGGCCAGTCTGGTCTAGGCCGTGAGCTCCAGGAGAACCAGAGCTATGTGGTAAGGAAGAAAGGAAGGAAGGAAGAAAGGAGAGAGGGAGGGAGGGAAGGAGGGAGGAAGGGAGGGAGAGAGAGAGAGAATCAAGATCTACCATAACAAAAACTAATAAAATAGAAATGTAAAATATAGCTGGGTGGTGGTGACTCACACCTTTAATCCTGGGAGGTAGAGGGAGGCAAATCTCAGCCAGTTCAAGGCCAGCCTGGTCTACAGAGTTAGTTCCAGGACAGTCAGGACTGTTACACAGAGAAACCCTGTCTCAAAAACAAACAAAAACAACAACAAAAAAATGCAAAAAATAAATAAGGTGGAGCAATGACTCACAACATATGTAAATCAATTAATGTAATACAAACATAACTGGCCTCAAAGACAGAAATCACATGACCATCTCAATAGATGCAGAAAAGGCTTTTGGCAAAATCCAATATCTTTTTTGATAAAATGCCCTAGGAAACTAGGAACAAAACAGACATATTTTAACACAAAAAGACTATATATGACAAACATACAGCCAACATCATACCAAAGAGAAAAAACATAAAAGCATTCCACGAAAACCAGGAACAGGACAAAATGATCACTTTCTCCACTTTTATTCAACATTTTCCTTGAAGTCTTAGCTACAGCAATAAAACAAAAGGAATAAAAATGGACACAAATAGGAAAAGACAAAGAACCCTCATTTTCAGATTCTATATATAAGACCCTAGGGATTTATCAGATAGACCAGGCTGGGCTTGAACACAGAGAGCCAACCTGCCATCACATCCCAAGTGCTGGGATTTCAGGTATGCCCCATCACACCTGGCCTGGTGTCTAATTTTGTTGGCTATTATTTTTTCCTTTACCAAGCTCCCTCAATTGTCATTTTTTTACAAATAGATATTTATAATTTCACCTATAATTTTGTTAGTATCTTTTTGTTGCATTTCATTTTAATTGAGACGTGATCTCTCTATGTATCCCAGGCTGGCCTTGAACTTGAGACCTTCCCTTCTTGCTCCAGCTCTGAGGGTTGGAACTACAGGCTTACTACTCCACCACTGTTTTCTTTTCTTTTCTTTCTTTCTTTCTTTTTTTTTCTTTTTTTTGCTATTGTTTGGTTTGGGTTTGGGGTTCCCCCCACTTGTAAAATGAATTTTAAATGTCAATAAACATTAAAATTTTTATTAACATTGAGGTTATCTTAGGGCTATAATTTTTTTCTCTGAATACAACTTCAGCTGTAGCCTATACAGTTTTATCTCAAGTATTTTATATCATTTATAACTCGAGGTTTGAGTTTCCTTTTAATCTCAAAGTTTTTAATCTTTTTTTTAACTTAAAAATTGTTCACGAGAATTTGTATTGGAATGTGATTTAATCATACATTGCTGCCTCTCTATTCAACTGGTATTATTTTCTGGCCCAAAACATTAGGTTTTGCAAATATTTCGTGGGCTTACATAGATACATAAATAAATTGAACTTTCTGTATTATTCCTTTTTTCTTAAACTTGGGGAGCTTTTTTTTTTCTAAACTTGTTTTTGTCCGCAGACTAATGTCCATCCAGCACACAGTCTCAGCAGTGGGCCGGAGATGATAGGGCTGAAGGCCCCGGAGGGAGGGCCAGGCACTTGATCTGGTTGCCAGGAAGCAAGACGGGACATAATGGGTCTGAGAGTTTGATGAGAGTTTGTCAAACTGCCCGGCTTTGCTTTCTCAAGAGGGTGACCATCGTAGCAGGTTAGTGCATCTCCAGACCTTCCCTCGGAGCATCCTGTGCCCCTACAAGACCCCTCCCCAGGACATCCTTTCCCAACACCTCTAAAACCCCTCTCCCACCCAGAAACTCCAGACCATTCTCTTTCCAATGTCTGGGTCCAAACTTGGCCTGGAGTTAGTTAAACACTGGTACTGAAAGCCCTGGGATAGGAAGCCAGAGATGGCTTTGAAGCTCGTTCCTGCCCCAGTGCACCCGACTCCCAGCCTGGGAAACTACTGTTTGTTTTCCGGGTGTCATGGGATACGTGTTCGGCCTTGCTGTCGGTTGTGCTGGCCCTGAGTGGAGCTAGGGAAGAGCGTCTCCGCCGAATTCTGTCCACAGGTGCTGCAAGCCCTAAGCGGCCCCGCCTGCGCCATGGGCTCAGAGGTCTGGGTCGGCACTTGGCGGCCACATCGGCCCCGCGGCCCCATCGCGGCGCTCCATAGAGGCCCAGGGCCCAAATACAAGCTGCCACCGAACATCGGTAGCAAGGGCGGATACCCGGGAGGAAGTAGGGAAGGTGGGACTGTGGGCGGTCTACACTGGTGCCAGGAATCCAAAAATTGGAGGATTCTGCCCAGAGCAGAAAGGGAGGCAAAAAGATAACGGGTTCTGTGCTGGAATTGCCTTGGTGAAGTGGGGGAGGAAAAGGAGCAAAGCTGGCAGCCGCAGGGCGCTGCGGAAGGTGACGCGGGGATGCTCCCGCAGGTTACATCCTGCACGACCCATCTCGGCCGCGCGCCCCCGCCTTCACCTTCGGCTCGCGCCTGCCCTTGCAGCACACAACCTGCGGGCCGGGGCCGAGCCACCTGGTGCCCGCCCGCATGACCGTGCGCGGAATCGATGGCACCCCAGCCTTCTCCATCTATGGTCGCCTACGCCACACAGCGCCCGTCCTCACTCCGGGACCGGGTCAGCACCCTGGGGCACGGGTCTCCCCAAAGTGGAACTGCCTCTAAAGAAGCCCACTGGGAAACTCCCCACCCAAACCCAGAATCCCAGGAACCTTCTACCCATACCCAGAAACCCGAACCTAATGTGACTCCAATTTCTCTCAATTGCCAAGACACCAGGCTAGGCTCCCCATACCTCACCCCCACCCCGCCCCAGTTCTGGCCCACACTCTTGGTCCATCCCATAGGCAGATACTTCCCAGAACGCGCGGGAAATGCAACATACCCCAGTGCTCCCCGGCATACCATCGCTTCCCGAAACTGGGGCATCCTCTCGAAGCAACAAACCCCAGGTGAGGCCAGAGGGCTGTATCTAGCACTAGGGACCTTCCCACACCCCAACCGGCAGTCTGCCATAAAGACAAGGAGATTGGTCCAACATAACCTCTTGTTGGCTCCTCCCTAGGCCCTGGGTCCTACACTGTGCCTTCGCTCTTGGGTCCTCGTGTCATAGGCAAAGTCTCAGCCCCGACCTACTCCATCTACGGCCGCAGCGCTGTGGGCAGCTGCTTCGAGGACCTCAGCAAGGTGGGGGAAAGAGCTGCCAGCTAGCTGAACGTCTCTAGTAATCAAGAGAGTCAGTAGAACTGGGGGTGGTGAAAAACACCTGGCGTTCTACCTCTTAGGAAACTGAGGCAGGAGGATTGTGAGTTCAAAGTCAGCCTGGGGTACATAGTGAAAGTCGAGCCTGAGGGAGGGGGAAAAAAGGATCAGTAGTCCACAAGGAATTAAGGCTTGACTCAACACCCTGCTCCTGTCCTAGACCCCAGGCCCCTGTGCCTACCACGTTGTCAACCCGGGGGTCTACAAGACTCGAGCCCCGCAGTTCACGATGCTGGCAAGGACTTCGCTACCCCAAGAAAGCACTCAGAAGCCAGGACCCGCAACCTACAGCGTGGACGAGGTGGTCTGGAGTCCAGGGTCAAGGGGCAGGGGATGAGGGTCTGAGGACAGGGTCCCTGGGAAACAGGCGTTCCTGTATGAAGCCGAACAGCTTGGCTTGGTAAGATCAGCAGCATCTCCTGGCCCGCAGCACCGGAAGCCTCGTGGCTGGAGCTTCGGGATCAGGCACTCAGACTACCTGGCCCCCATGATACCGTACCACGTGGAAGACTGACTCTAGCAGGCTCGCATCGGCCCTCGGTTGTTTTCTTAAAGCTTTTCAAGCTGGCGCTGTGTGTGTGCATCTCTCTCTGCGTGGTTCGGCGGGTGAGGGGTGGGGCAGATGAGCGCGAGCGTCGATAGTCCTAGTGCCGTCTGAACTTGGGGAGTGTCTGAACCCAGAGACTAGTCGAACAGACAGCAGTGCCCGGACCCATAGATATCAAGACCCCAGAGAACTGGGCAGAGCGGACTCCAGTCCAGAGCACCATATCCTCCTGGCCCTTAGGGTCCCGGAAACATCCACAATTGGCCATAAGGTAGCAGGTAGGGAGCAGCTGAAATGGTGATTGGCCTGACAAGTGCCACCTCCTGGGACCGCCCCATCTGCCCGCTGTCCCTGGACTACCTCTTTCTGTGGCTTTGTTCTGCACCTAACTCCACGACGGGCTGAGGCATACCAGGTCGGAACCGGGACAGAGCCAGAAAACTGGTAAAGGCCCCTAAGCTGACTAGGTATCGGACTGGGGTCAAGTTGTGAGATCGAGAAAAGGAAGCCAGACTTGGGGGTGAAAGGTGCTGGGTGCTGAGGAAGACATGGGTCAGTGATGGGCACCAGAAACACATTTAGGAGCAAGGTTGGGACAAGGGACTATGGTGGCTTCAGGGAGATGGCCGGGGAGGCGGGTTCCAGCGGTGTCTCAATATCCTCTGCAGGCAGACTGAAGCAATGGCAGCTCCAGGGACACCACCTCCCTCAACCCCAGAGGCAGCTGGTGCCGTCTCAGGGGGAGGGGAGAGGGAACCCAAGAAGCTGCCTGAGCTGATCCGCCTCAAACGAGATGGAGGGCATCTGAGTGAGGCAGATATCAGGGATTTCGTGCAAGCAGTGATGGATGGAAGTGCACAGGACACACAAATTGGTGCGTGGCAAGCCCTAATTGGACCTTGACCCCTAACTTCCCCATACGCACCTCAAGGATCCACAGTACCTCATCACTATCCCAGGCCCCAGAAAACCCATGCGCTGTGAACATCCCACTCATATGTCCACACATAGGGGCTATGCTGATGGCCATTCGGCTGCAGGGCATGGACCCAGAGGAGACATCCGTGCTGACGCAGGCCCTGGCAGACTCCGGGCAGCAACTGGAGTGGCCCAAGGCCTGGCACCAGCAGCTTGTGGATAAACACTCCACGGGAGGTGTGGGTGACAAGGTCAGCCTGGTTCTGGCTCCTGCCCTGGCTGCGTGTGGCTGCAAGGTTAGTAACTGCTATCTCCACGAATCTCTGACCCACTCACAGGCACCTCCTACCCTCAAGCCAGGCTCAAAGCTCTCAAAGACAAAATCCAGGGTTGTCTGTCCCCCAGTACAGACCATGGAATACAGTTCCACCACGGAATACAGCTGCCTCAGTACCTAACAGCACCCTCAGAGAAAGAGCTGGGTCTTTCTCTTGTCCCACGGACTTGGGTCCCAGATATATATGAGTGCCAGTTCCTGCCCTACTGACAAATTGCTCCCCAAGTACGATTTATTTTCCTTTCCAGCAATTGGGCACCCACATGAACTGTTCAAAATATTTGAAAATATTACAACTGCTTAAAGTAATTTCAGCTGAAGTTCTCACTAGGGGAGCAAGAAAATGGGGATAAGGGGAGTGATACCAGGGCAGACAGTAATCCTATCCACCAGGTGCCAATGATCAGCGGACGTGGTCTGGGGCACACAGGGGGCACGCTGGATAAACTGGAGTCTATTCCTGGGTTCAATGTCACCCAGAGCCCAGAGCAGGTACAGGTGGGCCACAAATCTACCACTGATCTGGGTTGATGGAGAATCACTGGCCAGAATCATGGGACAACCAACGGATAGGTTATTTATACAGGTCACTAGTGAGAGTGTTGACCATTCTAAAGGTCATCAATTGTAGATCGGCCGGAGTCATAAGAGAACTTTGATCTGGATTATTACTCGGGAGTAGGTAGAAAACACCGATGGGCTGGTAATCATTAATGTGTCATAAGTAAATCAGGTCAGTAATCAGAATCAGATTATTGGCACTTAGGCCATGTTTTGAACTGTCGCTGGGTCCGTGGCCAGGGCCAGTGAGAGGGCCCTTCCTCCAAGGTCACTGCAGGTGTCTGAACAGATATTGCGCTTACTGGAGGAAGTGGGCTGCTGCATTGTTGGCCAGAGTGAGAAGCTGGTCCCTGCTGATGGAATCCTGTACGCTGCACGAGATGTGACAGCTACTGTGGACAGTGTACCACTCATTACAGGTGACCTGATATGGGGTACACTGACTGACATACAATCCACTAGGCACTGCCATCTTTATCACAGAGGCAATACCTACCGTCTCCAGGTATCATACCCTGGGATGATGTTTCTGTTCTCCACAGCCTCAATCCTCAGTAAGAAGGTCGTGGAGGGACTGTCCACTCTGGTGGTGGATGTTAAGTTTGGGGGGGCTGCAGTCTTCCCAGACCAGGAGCGGGCCCGAGAGCTGGCAAACACATTGGTGAGCCCATGCTGGACCTCTATGGTCTTTCTTTTTGTTTTGTTTTTCGAGACAGGGTTTCTCTATGTAGCCCTGGCTGTCCTGGACTTGCTCTGTAGACCAGGCTAGCCTCAAACTCACAGAAATCCGCCTGCCTCTGCCTCCCGAGTGCTGGGATTAAAGGCGTGCGCTACCACTGCCAAGCCTCTGTGCCCTTTCTATGAAGGAATGTGAACCTCACCTTCCGTCGTATCCCTGCCTCTGCCCACTCAACAATCCCAGTAGAACCAACTGGCAATCCCCCTTTCCAGCCCTCCTACCGTATCTAATCAAGGCTGTCCTGAGTTTGGGACTGGGGCAATCCTCCACAGAACCCCTCCACTAGGGCGAACAAAACCACCCCACCACCACCTGGCAGTGAGGCCCTGGCAGTTTTGGTTTCTGATCTGTACCCCGAGTCTTTCCTGACATCCTAACCCAGGTGCAGTAGGCATGGAATTAGGTAATGCCAAATGGACACTGAGTAGTGCCTCCCCAGGTTAGGGCGGGAGTGGGCCTAGGGCTGCGGGTCGCTGCAGCCCTCACAGCCATGGATAGCCCTCTGGGCCGCAGCGTGGGCCATACCCTGGAAGTGGAAGAAGCGTTGCTTTGCCTGGACGGTGCGGGGCCGCCGGACTTACGGGACCTGGTCATTAGGCTAGGTGAGAGGGCTGGGGTTAAGGCCTATGTGTGTGCCAGGCGCTCTCAACCCCTGCGGTTCCTGAGCTCCGCCCCTCCCCGTCAGCAGGGGGCGCCATCCTTTGGCTTAGCGGACAGGCGGAAACCCAAGACCAGGGCGTTGCCCGAGTGGCCGCGGCGTTGGATGACGGCTCTGCGCTGCGTCGCTTCCAGCTGATGCTTTCGGCGCAGGGCGTGGAGCCAGGCCTAGCCAGAGCACTGTGCTCCGGGAGCCCCGCGCAACGCCGCCAGCTGCTGCCCCACGCGAGAGAGCAAGAGGAGCTGCTCGCCCCTGCAGACGGTGAGACCGGATATCCCCGGCGCTAGGCCCCACCCACTTCCACTCCGCGTCTTTTCCTTCCTGGTCCAGTCCTCGTGCGTCCGCCTGCAGCTCCTTAGCTTCTCCGCGACCGCCTCTCCCCACCGCCCCAGGCACCGTGGAGAACGTCTTGGCGTTGCCGCTGGCCCGAGTGCTGCACGAGCTCGGGGCTGGACGCAGCCGAGCGGGACAGCCGATCAGGCCGGGAGTGGGTGCCGAGCTGCTGGTCGACGTGGGTCAGTGGCTGTACCGCGGTGAGCGCCGTTCGGGACCCGTAAGCAGTCCTCCACTCCCGGTCACCCTGTGTAGCCTGGGTAACCGCTTCCGTCGCTCGCGCAGGTACACCCTGGCTCCGCGTACACCTGGACGGCCCAGCGCTCAGTGACCAGCAGCGCTGCGCTCTGCAGGGGGCGCTCCTGCTGTCTGACCGCGCACCCTTCAAGGCCCCTTCACCTTTCGCTGAGCTTGTCCTCCCACCGACCGCCGTTCAGCCCTAAATCCGACCCCACCGCAGGCAGGTGGGTGGATCCCGCATTTGAGCAAGCCCCCCACCCACCAGGGAGGGACTCGGTGGAACAAGGTGAAACAAATGACCTCTGTGGTTTGTCTGAGGGTGCTGCCACTGCCTCGTCCAGTCCTTTGAGGGTGAGGTGCGAGTGGTGCAGCCCAGAAAAGGGGTATGTTGTGAATATTTATCAATCCCATCTTCTCCGGATGATGCCAGAGACCTCAGGGATAGAGGGCCAAAGGTGCCCTGAGCACGAATGGGCTATTCTAGTGGCAATGGATTTCTACTGAGCCCCAGATCACCCAAGGCTAGAAAGGATTACCCCTTTAAGGTAGTAAACCAGAGTATCAATGACATCCTCCCTTTAAAAAAAAAAAGATTTATTGTAAATAGACACGTGTTCTGGTGCCCAGGCAAAGCATGTTCTGAATGCTTCTAGGCATCCAGAAGGAAGCGTGGTGGTTGAGGGGCAGGTTATGGACAGATTGCGGTATGAGGCTGAGGCTCCCTAGTTAAAGAACTAGGAGCAAACTAGCTATGGACAATTGGTATTACCTAAGCTGAAGCTTAAGGCTTGAGGTGGAGCAGTTCTGCGTTGAGCCCAGACAGGCAGCTAACCTGTGTGGATATGGGGTGACGTTTCTCCAGCAGTGGGGGCCCAGGCACCTTGTCTGTTCTTTCCCAACTGCTGGCATGGCATCTCTGTTCTTTTTCAGGAGCTTCAGGTCCATGATGCTACTGGCTCTAGGGCCCAGAGCCTGGCCCAGGCTCTCTCAGTTCAAACCTCGAGTCCTTCTCGGGATCCCAGGAGGTGAAACTCTGTATTTAAAGTCCCGACACTGGTCAGGGCAGGGCCAGCCCAAAGGCCCTGGGCTAAGAACCAGGCTGCTGATCACTGCTGTGTTTGGAGCTGGGCTGGGCTGGGCCTGGCTGGCAGCAAGAGCTGAAAAGGAACAGAGGCGCCAACAGCAACGGACAGAGGCCCTGCGCCAGGCTGCTGTGGGCCAGGGTGACTTCAGCCTACTGGACCACAAAGGCCAGCGGCGATGTAAAGCTGACTTTCGAGGCCAGTGGGTACTGATGTACTTTGGCTTCACTCACTGCCCTGATATCTGCCCTGATGAGCTGGAAAAACTGGTCCAGGTGGTACAGAAGCTGGAGGCAGAGCCTAGCCTGCCCCTGGTGCAGCCTGTCTTCATCACTGTGGACCCAGAACGGGATGATGTGGCAGCCATGGCCCGATATGTGAAGGACTTCCACCCAAGACTGCTGGGTCTGACTGGTTCGAAAGAACAAGTGGCCCAAGCTAGTCGCAACTACCGTGTATACTACAGTGCTGGTCCCAAGGATGAGGAGCAGGACTATATTGTGGACCACTCCATTGCTATCTACTTGCTCAACCCAGACGGTCTTTTCACGGACTACTATGGTCGAAGCAGGTCAGCAGAGCAAATTGTAGACAGTGTACGTTGGCACATAGCTGCCTTCCAAAGCATCCTGCCCTGAACATCCTGCCTAGGCCCTGTCGGTAAATAAATGAATGTACTTAGTCAGTATATGGGTGCTCTCTATCCGCAGTCCATTTAAATGGCTTGTTGAGTGAACAGGGAGGGGGTAGCAATATCACTTAATAGGCTAGGCCAGCCTGGAGGCAGCACTGGAGTAAATGGCCCCATGGTACATTAGGGGCACAAGATTCCTAGGTATACACTACCTTCCACCCCTGCGCCTCAGTGCTCTCCACTCAAGGCTGGACCATGGAGGGGGCAGCATAGGTCTGGAAGCGTGTATGGGCTCGCTGGTGTGTGAGCAGTCTCAGAGACATGGTATCCACAGCTGCCTCCAGTCCTGGCTGCTGGGTGATCTCCACCGTATAGTCATTAGCCTGTGGAGACGAGGCATCAGCAGAGTCCAAGGGGGTTTCCCCATCCCATGAGTCCCAGGCCACTCACCAGTTGTAAGGAGGCTAGCATGGAGCGGCACACCTCAAAAGCAGGCTGCCCCGCTACAAGCTCTGCAAAGGGACACCACTTATTGAGCTGGGGGAACCGTGAAACCAACTGGTCCCCATAAGTGTGGATATCAAAGGGCACGTGCTGCTCCTGCACAGGGAAAGGCCATGTTAGCTTCAAGTGGAGAGACAGCTCAGGATAACCCCAAGCTGGTGGCAGAAGGCTGGAGTTCCCAACAGCATCCTAACCTGTTCCTGGAGCAGGGGCTGGATAGTATCTTCCCAGTCCCTGATGCGCTGGCTCAGCTCTGTCTCCTGGACAAACTTCTGGGAGGTGGCAATGAAGAGTTCCTATGGAAGGACCAGTGGGTTCTTCCTGCACGTAAGGGCCCAGGACGCCCCACTGCTCCCACCCATGACCCAGGCCTACCACATTTCTTCGGACCAGCTCCTCATATCTCAGGGACTCTGGCAAAGCCTCTGCATCTAGAAAGGCCCAACCATAAGCTGCTGCAGCTATGGGGCTGCACAGCCTCATCTCAGGCAGCTCTTGCTCCCTCAGCACATCTCAGGTGCTCCCATTAAGACCTACCTAGGTCAGCAGCTTCCCCAGGCATCACCTCCTCCCGCTCTGCATACTCCTCAGGCTCTAGAAAGTCATCTGCTGAGACATGGGAGAAGTGACCAGAGGCACCTGCTCAGACAGTAGGTGCTGAGAGCACAGACCCCTTCCATCCCACCCCACATCAAATGGCACGTACCTGCTTCCCCAAGGTCTTCTAGGGAATCTTCCAAGCGTTCCTCCTCTACAGGCCACAGATCCTCCTTGGCCCCGGGCAGCCATCTCTCGGTCATCTGTCCAGAGAATATCTGTGAGGAGACTCATCTTCTGGGCCCTGTGGGTCTCAGACTTGAGTACTATGGGCACTTGCCTTCTGCCTCTGCAGCTTCTGAAGGCTCTCTAGCTGTTCTCTTACATGTTTCCAGTACAGCACTTCCATGTCTGCAGACAAAGGCCTTATGAGGGGCTTCCCCATCCAGACCAAGCTCACCTTTGTCCACCCAGGACTTCAAGTGACCCTGGCAGGGAGGATGGCAATGGAACTGGGGAAGGGAAAGACTACCTCACTCCAGCCTCACCTGCAAAGGTTGGGCCCTTTCGCCGAGGCCTCCTGCTGTGAGCATGGTCAGCATCTGTGAGAGAGCAATTAGCAAGAACCAGTACCCAGGCAAAGGGATGTGCCGCTGCCTTAACCCACACATTCACTCACAGGCAGCCAGGTACCACTGGTGGAAGTCCTGCAGCTTGGTGGCACCCTTCCTCTTGCGCTTGTGTCCTGGAGGCTCCTCTATACCAGGCGGCACAGAAAAGGGCTTACCTGGAGGCAAAGAGAGACTGCCTCAAGAGTAGCCAAGGAAAGGGGATGCAAAGCCCCCTCCAATCCACTATCTTATAACTCAGTAGCCCTAGGCAGCGGAACATAAATGAGGTGCCACCAATTCTACTGACCTTTCTGGAAGACCTTAGAGTCCAAGGAGTCAAAAGGGTCCAGGCTCTGCCAGGGATCTGGGGTCTCCTGAATACAAACAAGCAGAAGTTGAGGGAAGAGCAGGAGCCCTCCCTACCAGAGCTCACAAAGTGGTGACAGCCCAGGATTAGAGAGGCCCAAAGCTACATGGGAGAGGACTTAAGCTTCTGGAAGAAGTGCTGAGGGTCTGAAGGGCAACAGGGCAAAGACAGAACAGAATACCTTTGAATATACCTGCCCTGCCAGAGACCTGGCATCTCTCACCTGTAGCCGGGAGGCAGGCTCCGGGTTCCCTTGTCGCTCCCGCAGCATGTATCTCCTGGGCAAGGTGGCACTCTGCAAAGAAATAGCTCACAGGCTCTCCTCTCTTGGATCTTGTCCACCCAAAGCTCTCAAGAGCCCAGAAATTCTGCTTAGTCTCACAGCAAAAACATGGTTCAAGGGCCCTCTTAGGGACCAAAAGTAAAAACCTTAAGGAGGGGCCAGGAAAAGTTGACGAAGTGCTTGCCCTGCAAGCCTGGGGATTTAAGTTCAGTCCCCAGCATTTACGTAAAGTCAGCCAGGTGTGGTGGTGCTCACTGTGGTGGTGAACAGTTTCCTCCCAGAGTAAAACACAGGATGTGAGCAGGGCAATGAACAGCAGGATGTTCTAAGGCAGCACTCTCAGTTTCCCTAATGCTGCAACCCTTTAACACAGTTCCTCATGTTGTGCTGACCCCAACCATACAATTTCATTCCTACTTCATAACTGTAATTTTGCTGCAGTTACGAATCATAATGCAAACATCTGATATTTGATATGGGACCCCCCCAAAGGGTCGCAACCTACAGGTTAAGAACTGCTGTTCTAAGATGAGGTGAAACACTCCATTCTACAGGATGCTCATTAACATATGAAGTAAATTCAACAGTTTCAGGAAATTCCTAAAACTGACTAGATTCACTAGGTCCCTATTTCCCCAAGAATACATAAACAGTAAAGACTGCTGAGAAGATTCTCCCAACAGCCCAACTACATAGAAGGCTTAGAAGTAAATACCAGCCAAGCTTCAGTGAAGACTCGGATAAGCTGAGCTGCATAGAAGAGGCTGAGACCAACCAAGCCCCCATGAAGACACTCTCCAACCTATTGAGCTGCCTCCAAGTTGTGCAGCGTGCTTCAGGTTTCCAGCTTTGTGAGCTTTCACATATACTTGGATGGGTCTTTGGCGATGCAGGTGTCTCTGAGTCATTTCTGCTCCTATAGGTAACACCTCACCCATATTCCTCCAAGTAACCCCCCCCACTCCCCCCCAAAAAAATGCTCATTGGTTCACCAAGTTGGACTCTGATCTGTCTCCAGTTCTCTATCTAGGGTGAATAGACATTTGTTCACACCTCCCCAAAAAAAGAATGTCACACAACATAACGGCCACCGAAGAGGGACACAACAGAACTAAAGACGAAAAGGAGAGAAGTGTGTGGTCCTGGACATGCAGCGAAACAAGTAAGGTAACTGAAGCTGAGAAACCTCTATGAATGGGAAGATTTCCAAATACAGCTATCCCTTCCATTGCACTGTGTGATAGTGTTGTCTTGTTATGGCAGCAATGGCATGATTCTTACTATAGGAGCTGAAGTTGGATGTTAAGAAGCATCCTCAATTCTCTTTCACCTTATTCATTGAGACAGAGTCTCTGAAACAAATCCAAAGTTCACCCAAACTGTCTTGCTAGCCAGCTTGCTCTGGGTATCCTGTCTCTACTTCCAGGCCTGAATTTCAGGCAGGCCGCCACACCTACCAAACATTTATGTGGGCTACAGGGATCTAAACTCTGGTCCTCATGCTTACACTAAGCATTAATGACCCTGCCTGGCTGATTTTATTAAGAAAAA
>LOJH01021926.1:0-20099 GCA_001685095.1 Ellobius talpinus
TGTGGCTGTTTTACTCTCTGATCTTCAGGCAAGCTTTATTTATTAAAATGCAAACGAAATATCACTACACAGGTTCATTATACAGTTTTAGCATAAGCACTGTTTCCCTCTCTTTATCTTCTGATCTTACCTGTAAGATCTGTCCCCAACCATCTAGAGCATGAAGACTTTCCTCAAGACTATTAAAATAACTTCTTGTAGCTCACTTGCTTTGTGATGATTTGAATGAGGATGCTCATGTGGACTAATGCAATTTATACTTAGTCCTCAGTAGAATAAACTGTTGGGGAAGGATTAGAGGGTGTAGCCATGTTGGAGCAAGTGTGTCACTGGGGCAGGTTTTGAGGTGGTACAATCCCATTCCATTCCCAATTATTTCTCTTCTTGCTGCCTACTTGTGGGTGAGGTGTGAGCTCTCAGCTGCTGATCCAGCACCATGCCTCACTGGTTGTTTCCACATGCTCTCGACCATGGTGGTCATGGACTCACCTTCTGAAACGTAAACCCAAATTAAATGCTCTTCTTTCTAAGATGACTTGGTCTTGCATAGTGTTTTTGACATGGCAACAGAAAAGTAATTAAGACTGAAGTCAGTACCAGTCGGTACCAGAAGTGAAATGTCACTATGACTGCTCTGCCTATAGGATTTTTGTTTCTTGTTGTTTAGTTTTGTGTTTTGCTTTAGAGGACCGGGGTAGTTTAATATTCTAAGTGTAGCTTAATGGGCCATGATAGGAGGAGGTTTGAAGACAGGGGTGATTAGAGAACCTGATATTACCTGATATTGACTCTTCCACATGGTCACTTATGCAGATCTACAAGGAAAACAGCAAACAGAGCAAAAAGAAATGAAAATGTACAGTTTGAGGATAAAGAGTGTGTCAGACAGTGATGGTACACGCCTCTAATTCCAGCACTTAGGAGGCAGAAGCAGGCAGATCTCTGTAAGCTCAAGGCCAGCCTGGTTTATAAAGTGAGTTCCGGGACCTGTCTTGAAAATCAAAAAACAAACAAACAAAAAAAAAAAGGAGTGAATCCAGCAATTTAATGTTGGAGCCTTGTGTTAAAAGAGATGAGAAATTATCTAGTCCTAAAAGAAACAACAAATCAAAGATTATGCAGATGACATTCAAGGAGAAGGCCAGGTTATCATTCCAAGCAGGTGGTTGACCTTGTTAGCATTGGCCAGGTGGTCCTGGCTTTAGAGGCATAAATGACGTAAGAATAAAAGGATTGTGGAATCTTCCTTCGTGAAGAAAATTGACTTAGTCCAGGGTTGGTCCAGAAAAGGTCCTCCAGAGAACCCTGGTGAGGACATTGTGTGAGGCTAGGAAGGGGAAGCCTGGACTATGTTGAAGTCCTTTGGATGTTGAAGGTGTCAGTGTTATGGGATTTGTGCCATGGAGGGCTGCAAGCAGAGAGTGGAATAAACCCAAGAGAATAAGCCTGTTACAGTCATAAAACCTGGAAAGACTAAGCTATGTAAGACTTCTGACATTAGACATAAATCTACAGGATTTGGAGTTTGCCCTGACAAGGTTCTCTTGCTTTGTCTAGTATTGCTCCATTATGCCCCTCTTTCTCCCTTTTGGAATGGTAACACATATTCTGTACCATTGTATTTAAGAGGAATGTAATTTGTTTTTTAATAACACAAGGGATTATAATTGAGACATAGCTTTGAGTCTCTGAAGAGATTTTTGGATTTTTAACCTAGTTGAGACTGAAAGACTTTGGGGTCTTTTGAAATTGGACTAAATACATTTTGAATTACGATATGGCCACAAGTCAATGGTGATCAGGGTGGTGGTTTAAATGAGAATGCTATGCACAGGATGGGTTCATATACTTTGGTACTTGCTCCCCAATAGATGAAACTGTTTCGGAAGGATTAGAATGTGTGGCTTTGATGGGGGATTGTGCCAGTGGAAACTAACTTCGAGGTTTTAAAAGTTACTATTATTTGCAGGTAGCAGTTTAGCACTGGCTCTGTCTCCTTGTCTCTCTGTCTCTGCTTTTCTGTCTCTCTCATTGCCTTCGTCTCTCTCTTTCTCTCTCTCTCATTGTCTCTGTCTGTGTCTGTCTCTCTGTCTCTGTCTCTCTGTCTCCTAGCTTTAGTAGCCTTCTTACATGCTACCCATCTTGATGGTTATGACTCACACTCTTATAATGTAAGGCCCAGTTATGGTTTATTTTATAAATTCCCTTAGTCTTGGTGCTTCATAGCAATAGAAAAGTAAGTAATACACAGTTTGAATATAAACAATGGACAGAAATTGCTTCCAAGCATTGCATAGCATCAAGTTATATTATTAATATAACACTTTTCTTGACTTTCACAAATAAATGTAATTCTTAAAGCCAGAAGTGTGATTAAGTTCATCCACAAACCTAAAGAGAGTGTGGTCACTTCTTTTCTGATTGAGATCGGGATTATTTTTCGAAAGCTCACATTTCATGGATCTTACAAATTGATTCTTTTGGCACTGCATGTTGTCTTTATAGGGCCTCCCAGACATCAGATGAGAACTTCTCCTCACGCTGTAGTGATAAGAGCAGCAAATTCCCTATTTAACTGGATAATAAACGTACTTTACAAATGGCTAAATCTATGTTTATACATGCATGATGAGATCAGTGTTTACCTAAGAGGGCTGTCTCTGCTTACTAATGTGCACTTTACAATAACCTAAGAAAACAAAAACAACCTTTCCACTCCCTGGAAATGGTGGTTGGGATAATTGTAACAGTATTAGGCAGCCTTGCTACTCTAGACCTTATATAAATACATTCAATCTGATGCTGTTTTTTTTCTCTCCAATGTCTATGGAAAGAATCACTTATGCTTCCTCGTTTGAGGAATGGTAAATTCCGCTGCTGTCTGCACCATGGGACTTGTGGAGAAAGGCTTTCATTCTGCCTGCTTTAGCCTGTGCTCATGTCTACCACATATTGGTGTACCTTGCCTTGTTTCTTTTCCCCTCCACCTAAACAGAGATCAAATTTCATAAACAGCTATTTTTACATTGGTGTGGGTGTTTAGCTTTGCATTCAGTCCCAGCCAAGGAGAAATGACATGAGGTCTTTGTCCTTTAAAGTGCACAGTTGTGTCACGCTTCCCTTTAAAGTCAATTGTATATGTCCTCACCACTGATTGAATAGATGTTTTGAATGTGTCCATGAAGGGACCTACCCTTTTTCTCCTGCTTTTTAGGGTCATGTTGCACATCACAGCTGTTTTGAGACCTTTATAGTATGGAAATTTTGAATGGAGCTCTTGAGGACTCAAACATTGAAGCACACTGGGACAAAAATAACAGAAATAAAATAACTACAAAATATGAAACTATTTCATGCAATATTAATGTTCATATATAGAGTAGCTGATGTCTACTTCATTGTGGAAATTACAGTAAATAACCAATGTCACAAATGATAGGATCTTCTCTTGAATTGAAAGACAAGAAAATTAAGATTAAATAGACTTTGTTTTCTGTATTTACCATGAGAATGGATCTAATCATCATAGCTCATTATAAACAAATCATAATTACTGCTGAAATCAAAGTTATTGCATCAAAGATAACAGTAATATTTCAACCGAGGTATGTGTATATTCTTTCTGGCTATGGCGTAGCTAAAACTTCAGAACAGTACAAAATAAAAATAAGTCTGAAAATATAAAAAAAATAACATTCAAGGAAGAAATGTCTGTCATTAGAAATAACCTATAGCAGAATTGTTGCCAAAAGGTGAAAGCAGCATGTGAACAGAAGAAAGGTGAACACAATTCCCAATGACTATGGAGCAGTTGGATGGCAAGCTAAGAAATGTGACCATGACTCCCAAGGACTATGGAGCCAACCAACTTCTTAGGATTATTTACATATGAATATTTCTTCCCACAAGTAAATATCTTGCTCATTTTTTCTCATGGTTTATTATTTCCATTTTGAAAGATAGATGGTTAATGGAGTATCTCAGTTTATGACTACCCTGTGTCATAAAGTTGTGATAATGAAAGCCCATTGTCAGGATGAGGAGATGGCTTGGTGGATAAATTTCTTTCTTCGAACCCTGAAGACATGAGTTTGGAAACCCAACATGAATAGAAAAACCAAAAGGCATGCTAGTAGTAGCCTGTAATGCCAGCACTCAGGAGGCAAGGATAAGGGACCTGTGGGACAAACTGATGAGCTAAACTAATCAGATTTGGGAAACTCTGGAGTCAATGAGATATATTGACTTAATTTTTAAAAGAAAAAATTAAAAAATGACATCAACTTAGGGGCTTGACTTGTTTAACATACATGAATATTCAGCATACCCATACACCTGCAATCTCAAACACATAAACAGACCATTGAACAAGCATATAAATTTGCACACACAATCATACTAAGGCAAAAAACAAAGTCAGATTGTTAGTCAATTTTAGTGTTTGAAAAACCACAGTGCTCAGCTGGCAATTCAGTATTCAACAAGCGGTAAGTCTAATAGTGAAACCATGTCCTACTATGTGTATGGGTAAACTATAGATTCATCAAGGGCAGAAATGTCTTCAGTGGCACTGGAGGCATTTATCTCCTAATGGCAGAATGAAAGTAGGCTGCTCTACAAAAGGAAGAATGGCAGGATAAAAGCAGATCTTGTCCCTCTTCACAATGGAACACAGCAAGACTACCTCCATGCACACTGAGAAAGCCTTTGTTTATGTCTACGTAAGCATACATGTGTAAATATATCACAGGATGAGACCAAGTAGTCACACAGACATAGGAGAACAACGAGGCAGTGAGGCAATAATGGCTTATACATAAAAATAAAGCTGCATCACGAAGAATGACAAACTTCTGGCACCTCTGCCTATATCCACATACAGTAAGAATCATGAGACCCCATGATGGCCAATCTTTATTGTCAACATGATAGGATTTAGAATAACCTAGGAGACATACCTCTGGGTGGCTATGACTGTGTTTGCACCACTGGGGAAGAAAAAAAAATACCCTGAAAGTGGCAGTGCCCTCCCATGGGGAGGATATTAGACTAAAGAAAAAAAGGAAAAAGCAGGTTGAATGCAGGCATTACTCCTCCTCTATACTCTAACTGCTGATGGTATATGACCTGATGCCTCTCACTTCTGAAAAACATGATCTTCCTTCCTCAGATGGCTTTTGTCCAGTATTTTGTCCCAATATGGGAAACAACTGATGAAATCTAAAAAGAATCACCAATAAAATCTAAATCATGATCACCGGAACAAAGGAAAATGAGCAAAGAGATGAAGATGATATTTTTCAAAATTCTCAAGCTAGAATTTTGGAAATCTCAACGTGAAGGAGCACAATCCCACTAAACTTGAGGTGCAGAGTCATTCACATCTTAATCAAAAGTAAACAAAGTAAACAGGCTATCAAAAGTAAACAAAGGGTGCTAATGTTTCCCAGCTGCCCAGATCTGAATACTCACACAGAAACTATATTAATTACAACACTATTTGACCAATGGCTCAGGCATATTTCTAAATAGCTCTTATGTCTTAAATTAACCCATTTCTATTAATTTGTGTATTGCCACTATGCTGTGGCTTACCATTAAGATTCTGGTGTCTTTCTCCTCTGGTAACTACATGGCATCTGCCTGACTCCTCCGTCATTGTCCTTGCATTCAGTTCAGTTTTCCCACCTACCTATATTCTGTTCTGCCATAAGCAAAAGCAGCTTCTTTATTAACCAATGGAAATAAAACATATTCATAGCATACAGAGTGGAATCCGACATCAAAGCATAACCCTGGATTATACCTATCAGCATGGCTTCAGGGATGCCGACATTTTGATTGAAAGACGCATGTAAGCTTGACTCTAACCCAATTAGTTTTAGAATTTTACCTTTGAACATTTTCATTATAAATGAAACTGATACCCTACTCTATGCTGTCTTAAAAACATACAAACCATTTTACAAAAGAATTATTAAACTGTCTTCATAGAGTCAAGTATAGCAGAAAAATATAATTATCTTCACGTAACATTTAATCCTTCTATTTATCCATATTATATAGATTTTGGAAGCATTATTTATCCACAACATTGACTTCTGGATCTCACTGTGGAGAGCTAGAGAACTAGCCCTTGGCAACTTCTTGAGTTTGTTTGAATAATTCAGAATATTGTTACTAAATCCTTTACTTATCATACTTTAATCATTTTACTTTATAGTTAGATAACTTAAAAATGAGGCTAGAGTCATGACTCACTCTTTAACACAATTGTTTCATGAGCATGAGGACCAGAGTTTAGATCTGAAGCACCCAACCCAAAGGGGTGCATGATAGTTGTAGGATCTGTAATGATAGGGTTGGAGAGGAAGAAACGAGAGAATGCCCAGGCTTTCAGGGAAGCAGATCTAGCCAGGCAGTGAGCTGTGGTTACGTAAGAGCCACTGTTCCCCCCCCAAAAATTTGGAGAGCAATAGAAGACATCTGACATCAACTCTGGCTGCCATATTTGCCAGTCACTTGCATTTACTCTCATGTGCATGCACACACATTCACAGGGCTTTGTACACACAATCATAGGGCTTTGCTCACACACTAGAAAATATCACCCAAAGTTTAACTTAACATTGAACATAATCAGCTAACTATTCAGTAATAATCACTAAATATCAGTAATGGAGTAGAACAAGAGTGGACATTATCCACATTAAATCTTTCTATCTCTTTGCTGTGGTCTTTATTTTTGGACTCTAGCTATCATGGCCATTTATCTGTAGAAAGTAGAATTTTATTCTAAAGATGAATTCTCTGTTCCTATTTTCGTCTTTTCTTGTTTACAGCAGGTCTATGAAGGATAAAAATCTTACACTACTTTTTATTTGGAATTGGGAAAACCAAAATGTCCCATGAGGTAAATTACTTATTTGCTTACTGGACTTATTCTTTTAGGGAATTTCCTTGACAGCAGATTACTTGTGTGCTGGTTATCTCTTGCTATGTATCGTTAATGTCATCAGCAGGATCATTACCTCCTAATTTAACAAGAAATAAGCTACGAATTTTTTGTGCAGTATAAAGTGAAACACATACTGTACATGCATAGAATTATTCTCATAAATTAATAAAACATGTAAGGATCTGAAACCAGCACAAAACGATACAGTAGTGGAATGAGTATCTTCCAATTCCTCATTCTATTGGGTCAAAGAGTAGGGCTTCATGAGCTTGAGGAAAAATTGTTTTCTGATCTCAGGGCCTAATGTAAACTATGAAGCAAGAAATGTGTAATAGCATAATATAAAGGTGATGAAAGAGGAGTATATGAAGCCTCACCCCTTGCTAAGGAGGAGCCCATGAGGTCACATTCCTTCCCTATGAGGAGCCAGTGAGGCCACACCACTTCCTGTGGACCCAATGGTTGGCTGTCAATTGGACAAAAGGGGAGACTCATGTTTCCTAATGATGTAGCCACTGGGTAACAAAGTAGGAAAAGGGTTCAGAGGGAATAGAGGGAGAATACTAGAGATGAATATAATCTAAAGGGGATGAATATAATCATAACATATTGTATGTTCATGTGAACTCATCATAACAGATTTTAAACAGCCTAAAGCCTCTTTCCCTTTGAAGTTTCAAACACACTGTAATTTTGCTAACAAATTAAAACAGCTGACAGATAATGACCCTCTCAAAATTGTTATTGTTCATGAAAAGACTGTGAAGAAAATGGAGAATTCTTAACTGGAGTCATTCTAGAGGCCTGGTCAGGACTGTTTAGCTTTTGTCCATTCAGGATATTTTTTTAAGGTTACCTTTTGCTGTGGGTTCTTTATGAATAATGGGTTTAGCGCTGAATCTGCCTCAACTCAGGCTATTAATCCTGTGGGATCACATTAATTTGCTTTTTTTAGGGGTGATACAGCTTGAACCTAGATATTTGTGAGATGGGGCTTATACTAGGTAGTGAAAGCACTAAAGTGTAACACTGATATCCCAGGTGAACTATTAAAGATGAATTCAGTGCCCAAAGTAATGAAGAATGAAGCCATGTGACCTCTAAGTCACTTTCAGGTGCCTACATCTAAATCCTAAATCTTAGCAATAATTTATTTACCAAATAATGTTAATATGAATTATTTTAGCATCTTTCTGTTCCATCCACTTATCTTATCTGACCTTAAGGAACAAAGAAACTGAACATTTTTAAATGCTTAAAAAAAGAACATCTCATTCCAGTTTCCTGTTCACTTATTTTATTACAAGGAAAATGAATTAATGTTTAATTATTTCTAGGAGATAAGTGTGGTACTGTTCTGCTTTCACAATTATCAGTGTCTATTAACTGTTAACTAGACATTAATGTAAAATAGTAAAGTATCAGTTAAATTTTTTATTTGGACACTTCTGAGATGGAAACATTTTTACCCACAATGCACCTAGCAAGTAATGTTTATAAAACATTCTTTCCAAGAATATCTTGCCTAGTGCTAAAATTCTCACAAGTAATATTTTCCCGATCATCTGAATTACAAACTCATGAACAGTTTAATGCTCCATCTTCACACCTCTCCCAAAACAGAATCTAACTCAAAGATTCACAAGGTGCCATACTGGAAATAACTATATTCAACTGGAGGATTATAGCCCAGAAATTAACTCTGCATAAATATTAGAAATTATCTGATACTCACAGATGTTCATTCTGCTTATTGTCTACAAACTTTCTGGATCAAACGTTCAATATGAATATGTTAGTATTCACTTACGATAGTTCCTGGCAGGGTACATGTTCATATCAGCAGGAAACAAATTGAAAATCATTAAAAGTCATGAAACTTTAAAACAATAGCTTAAAGGTGTTTTATAAGCAACAGATGGTTTATACTACTACTTAAGCAAATATTTGCTCTGGGATGAGAAACATGCCCAAGAAACAAAACCACTCAGAGATAATGTCCCCCATGCAGTATGTTGTAATTAAGGCAGAGATACACAATATGGAAACCAGCTCTTGTAATGACTTCTCATAAAAGAGGAGATATGGAGTATCCTGATATATAGGAACACAGAACTAGGTGTAAATTGGGGGAAAAAGTGTTCAAAAATGTCTTCCAAAATAGTAGAAAATGAAATCTCTCTATTTAAGTAACACCAAACATGTAACACAACACCCCAATACATTGTCCCGTATATTCAATTTTACTATTTACTTTCATGGAGTTACAACTACTGGCCATGAAAACAAAGTTTAAAGAAAAGAAGAAGAGAAATAATAAGCTTAGTTTCAAGACAGATAAGAGCAAAGATCAAATCAGTTTAATCTGCAGGGTCTGACAGTGGATTTCCTCCAAGGTTAAGCAATCCCCTCCTCTCCTCTTGTTCTTGCTATGTGGGGAGATCAAACCTAAAGGAAATGTCTGTCTCTAGTGTGACCTCATTCATAAGTAGGAGTTTGGAAGCTTAGAGTACAGGGAGTCCTCACAGAGCCCAGGAAGGAGGTGCCACAGAGGCAGGAGCCAGGGTGTGTGCGGCAGGAGCTTCCTGACGCTTTCCTCCTACATAACTGAACCTGTGGGCTACTATAATGCTAGAAGGCATGTTGCTATGCATACTGTCACAGAAAAGTCACAATAATCTATATTCTCTAGGACTCCCCAAACAATTACTTTACAGTAATTTAGAAAATCTGGATTTCTTGAAAAGAAACTACATTGGCTTATAGGTTGTAGTATTCTTTACTAGAGAAAGATTTCATTTTTTCTCCTATAATAAATTTGTGCATTATGTATAACATAGATTTTTCTTAAAATTTAAAAATGTTTACATCAGCATACTAAGAAACATATAATACTGTTATAAGAAATATATGGTTTTCATAGGTAGGACAAAGTACCGCACAGAGAGTAATAATATTACGAAGGCTGATGTCACCTTGCTTAAATCTTGCAAAGTTGAATGAATATAACAAGTTCAAGCATTGTCCAGGTATTTAGTGCATACATTAAATATTTATATGTGTATAAATTTATAAACAACAAGATTTATGCATAAATTTAAGTGAGTAAGATAGGGAAAGAACGTGCATTCTTCAAGTGCATCTTTCACAGCTACCTCCACAACTGAGTCATATTGCACATAAACTCTGCTTTATGGATGCCTACTGACTACTGCAACCTTCCTGGGGAAACTCCCTTCCTCAAAACACTTGACTCAAAAACAAATCCATATGACCTTGTCTGATTTATTCAAATATTACTCACTGTTAATTTGCATATTTCCAGGACAGTTCCATGAATTATATGGTATTTGGAAAAGCAGAAACATATATTATCGTATCTACATACTAATCCTATATCTACATCCTGAATTAATTTTGAATTACGGGTTTTGAAGTGATAAAAGTATGACAATCATTTTCCTCTTTATATTCTAAAGCTAAAACTAAATATTGCTTATACTTTTATCCACATGTAAAGTTCCACATCAATTTGTAACATGTTTACCTTTGAAAATGGTGACCATGACAATGATTACTAAAGATCTGGAATTTCTGACACAGGAGAACCTGGGCCAGATGCTGTGTAGACTTCAGAAAATACTCTGACTCAACGATACTTGAAGTAATGGTTAATGGTTCTTAATAAAGATGACACAAAACCATGGAAACTAGACCAGGTATCATGAAACTCAAGGGCGACAGTACTCAAAGACTAAGGGCAAAGAAATCCAAATTACGTGTGTAAGAGGAGAAATTTCTATGTAATGTGGACAGCTACAGTAACCAGAGTAGATATGGAGTAATTAGATATTTTGGAAGCTGAAGTCTAAAGGAAGAAGCCCCCCCAAAAAAAGAAAAGAAAAGGGCTGTAAGAAGCAGACCCAGATGCAAATAATGTTCCTGGAAAGAGAGTCAATTCATTTTATTGCTTGGGGATCAAAATGAAGATACCTCAAATCAAATCAAGTCATGCAAGAGATGTGGGATTTCAGTTTTTACAGGTTGATTAGATTCTATTTTCACTGAACCCTGTGGACTTTGTGAAAGGACTTGAAACTCCTTTTGGTGATTTGCAAAATTTCATGACATGTAAATTTTCTGCAAAGGGATTGCTCTATGTATTAGCCACCAAACAATAGCACAGAGAGAGCAGATGCAGCGGGGGTTTCAGAGTCAAGGGTCTAAGCCACACTTGTGAATTTCCAGCTCCCCCACCATCTGAGTGAGAAGAAACCTCCATCAGTAATTGATTGCTGTTTGGTGCCAGGACACTCTTCTAAGACTTGACTTCCTAGAGGGTAAAGATTCCTCCATGTTTCTTAATCCCTTAACAACATGTGTGCAAACTCAACGAATGGATGGTTCTGGACCAGTGAGTACTTGGCAGAGCTCAAGTATCAAGAGGGACAGCAATTAAACAAGAGGAACACATACCGTTCCTGAAACTGAGTTCTTGGGCTGGAGGCACGTCACCTGAACACCTGTGGCAGGTGTGAGTTCTCAGCTGTCCTTGCGTGACTGCCCCTGAAGGTGCCTATCTTTCTCGGCTGCATGCACACTAGACAGAACTGTGAGGTGTTTATTAAAATTATCATCTCCCAAGGCACTCAGCAGAGCTATGAGATCAGAGAAACGTGTGAGCATAAGCAACGGGGGGAGGAAACTTTTCATGTGCTCCACTTCATTTACACCCTATGAATATAAGTGGGGAAGGAAATGGGTATTGACAGATTTAGGATTGCACACTGGTGGGTCCATTCGGAGAGGAAGTTTTCTGTGCTGGGCCAGGCTGTGAATTAGTAGAAGAGGCCTCAGTGGATAAGCATGAAGTGTGAGGCGTGTATTTTTGAGTTCTCATTCCCCAAACGACTTCCTTGAGGTCTTTTCAATTTAAACCCAGAAATAAACAATTGCTGATTGCAAGTGTTGATTGCAAGCAGGAAGGGGAAGATGGGCTTGAGAAGGCTGCTTATGAAGAGGCAAGATCCCTGAGTCTTCACGGATCTAAAGAGCAGGGTGAGGGTTTTAATTGGATTTTAAATTGTCTTAGTAGTCAGGCAGGGTTTGGGATGCACAGTGGTTTGTACAGAGCACCACAGTAGCTGTGTTGCAAAGCTCATCTTTATCAGACAGCAGCAGTCTTTATTTGCTCTCTCACAGAGAGGAAATAAAACAACACCACCCTGAGACTAGCCCACCAAATTCTAGTTAGTAAAAGAATTTTTAAAAACTGAAAGAGTTATACTTCTGGGTAGCTGAACTCCAAGATTTAGAAATGGAGTAGACAGTCCCATAAGATTTAGGATAAGAATGATTGGTCTGTTGTGGAAAAAAAAAAAAAAACCTCGAGCCAAAATCACCTTGCCCAAAAACTGAGGAGAGGAAAATCTGGCTATGATGAAAGAAAAGCAGAGAAATGAAAATAGATGGCAAGCAAACACTAATTATTCCAAACATCCAAGGCAGATTTCCTACAATGGTCTATTTAATGCCCCTCCCTCCCCTTCTCTCATCAAGACATTTTCTAGGTATCAAAAACTCCAACACGTTTAGAGTTTTGGCTCCAAGGCTAAGAAGGTAATATAGCACTGTGCTTTTCTAGAATAACATTCAGCTATATCTCAAACTCTATTTCCTTTTTAATTACAACGTTCTTACCTGCGCCTCAAGTGATTCTAATGTTACCATTAACCCTGGAGGCCCAAGTTATTTTATGTTCAGCAACGAGTACTGGAAGTGTGGTTTCTACATGGGCAATTTCTCCCTCCGTGAACTTTAGCTGTGCGGATGGCATTGGACCAAAGTTCCTTTCTTACTCTCACCGTATTGAGAGATAGGTGCCCTAGGGAAGCTTAGAAATTTGAAATGAACTGAAGATTATGTTGCCTCTGAAATGCTCTGGCAGTATGGAATTAGAGATGAGACAGAATTTAAAGCTGAGGTGGAGGGCTCTAAAACTGGGCATTATAGCAATGATGTGCTGGTGTCTGCTTTTATTCTTAAACTTTTATTTGAGGAAGAATTCTTTGTTAAGAACTGTTAAGGGGGATTAGTGAAAAGAAATTGAAGTGTATCTACTAGAGGGAACTTATATATTTGAAGACCATTTATTATATTTTGGAGCGCTGGTAACTATTGACCCCCATTACACTCTAGGTAAACAGTATGACTGATGTGTTGTACCAATGCTTTCTTGACATTTTTTTCCCATGACAGACATGATCAGTGCATCACAGAATTGTGGCTTGTTGCACTGAACGGTTATAGCTGGATGATTGAATCAGTGTTTTCTTCTCCCCAGCTCATGAGTACACTTAATTTCCCCATCTCCTACTGATTTGGAATAAGCATGTGATATATGATAGTGTGGACCCTCATAAAACAGTGACAGGAATACACATTATGAAGACATGACCCTCAGGACACTGAGATGAGAGAGGTTTGCTTCCAAAAAAATGAATCTCTGTGTGTGCCAATTGATTATAGGTGTTACCTGAAAGTATGTCACACACACACACATTCACACTCTCTCACACACACATCCATACACACACGCACACACACAATGGAAAATTAGAGACCCTGTGCCTAGTAAACCATGTTGGAAAACTTTTGTCTAATGTAACTGGAATCCATAACTTACCTGTTGAGTAAGGAACTCAAGTCAAAGGAGTCGGGAAGAGCAGCAACCCTATTAGCTTCTTTTTGTAAGTATGGCTGAAATATTAAACGAAAGTGAGGCCAGATGTCAAAGGCCATTTTTAGTTTGATATTCCACTAAAAATATTTGCAGTAATGGGTATTTAGTTTCCAGTCCCAGGTAACCCATGACCCAGCTATTCCAGAAAAAAAATTATTTGAGCTGTATCGTTCTAATCTCTGGTGTCTGCTAACCTCCATGAAGCCTTTTAGACAGAAAGAGATGGACAGAAAATAGCTTTAGGAAGAGGGTTGTGATTAAAGAGTCTGTGAAGTCTCAATTGATCCTTGGTCATTTCCGAGGGGATCTGTAGCAGTATAAATAAGGTTTTGTTACTTTTATCTTGCTAATACCTTTGTCTAACCAGGGAAAATATTTCTCCATCTTTTATTTAGTCTTTGGAAAACCTTTTCATTAGAGAGTGATCTTTTTTATGACATAATGTGCTCCTAGATTTTTCTGCAACATATTTGACAATTGTATTTGGTATTTTTATATGCTGAGCTTGAGCCTTGTACATGGTTTGGTTTATCCGTCTGTCTATGCATAGTATTTTAGTCAGGGTACCATATCATATCCTTATGAAAAGTGGAAATCTATTACTTTATAATCATATATATTGTACTGCATTTATATTTGTATATTTTATATATATACATATAAGTATATATTATATTGTATAATTTATTATATATGCATACATACAAGTATATATAATATAGGTTATGTGTGTGTATGTGTTCAATTAGAATCATATTATAAACCATAGGCTGCCAAATAAAAAGCCCAGTTGTTGTGTGATTCCTTCCTTTCAGCTGTTAGTCAAAAGTGCCTCTGAGAACCTCACAACAACACCAGCCTTGCTCTTGGTTTCCCATCAGGAATTGAGGGTATTTTCAGTAGAAAATATCATATACATTGGTCACAGGACCAATGGTATTTCCTTGTTTGCTATGGATATTGAACACTTTGTAAGATAATTCTTAGCCATTTTTATTTGTTCTTCTGTGAACTAACTCACTGTTCAGAACCATTCTACATGGTTTTAAGTGTGGTTTTTTTTGTTGTCTTGATTGATTTTTGAGACCCTTGTACATTCTGAGTATCAATCTTCTATCAAATACATGGCTGACAAAGAGTCTCTTCCCAGTTGTCAACTTCCTTGTCCCTGGATCGTTTTCTCCCTTTGCTGTACAGAAACGTACAGTTTGATAGTGTCCCATTTGTCAAACTTTGCCTTTATCCTAAGCCCTGAATAATCCTGATCTCATCTCAAACGTCTGTTCCTCCTATGCCTTCAGTTCATTTCATAGGTACAGTCTTTACTTGCAGTTATTCTCATCAGCACCTAGAGGCAAATGTGCTGATGTTAGCCACAACAAGCAACATTTATATTTTTGGAAGAATAAATATGACATCAAAATAAATATTATTATAAATAACTATCTACTATAGGAGTTATGCTAGGTGAAATACGAAGCAGAGTTTAATATTTTTATCCTCCCAGCTGTGACTCCCCGAAATTGGTTTTTTAATGATATAAAACATATAAACTACATATCTTAACACTCAAATCTCATGCAAATATTTAGATATTTTAGTAAGACTAATAAAGTTTTCTCCTTTATTTCTGTAAAAGGAATATTTGTTGTTTGCTAGCAATAAAGGACTAGGTGTTATTTCAAGTTTTATGTTAAAGGTTGCTAATCATTTGAGATATACATTCTAAAAGCTATCTTCCTTCATTCCCAACATTATATTGCATATTAATACATTTACACCTTGGAATACTTGCCTAACTTGTTTGTCTGGTAGAAAGAAAGAAATTTGATGCTAATGGCTCCTTTGCTCTTTGCCCTATATTCTGTGACCAGCACAGCAATTTCAAACAATGGATACCTTTACCATTGTATTTCCTTAGCAAATCATTGTATACGTAAATGGATGATGGCTAAACTTAAAATGAAATTTTCAAGTTAAAATAAAACTATGAAATAGCATAGGTATGTAATAAATATTTTAATTTCAACTTGTTTATTTTATATTTATTTGGAAATTAAATCTATCACTTTCAACAATAGTACTGACAGTAATTGTTCAGCATTAAGTTTTTTGAATTCCTTCCTACTTCAAAATATTATTTGCTCCTCAAAGATTCTTGGGACAATTGCCATAACCAAATACATAATATGTGTGAAGTATATTTTTCTGGCTATAAATAAACTATATAAAGTCACAAGGTTTTACACTTGACCCCACATTCACTCATTTTTCACTCTTTGGAAAGCACAGCCTATTAACAAATAACAGCACAATGTTCATTCAAAACTGAATTTCTCCATTAAATTTTATTTGAAAAGACACACTGAAACACTTGAATGATTGGAAATCAAAGAGATTCACTTAGATTAGAGCGGTTTGCCCTTGTGTGTTCTACAGAGAATGTCCCGAGAAGTCACCAATGCAGTGCTATATGCAAAATGGTAAGGCTTGCGGATGTCAGTGTGTCTTGATAGCAGGACAAAATAACCCCTCTAACTGACTCAAATGACTTCTTGCCTACTACAAATCCTAAGAAACCCACATCTTCTCCAAAATCTAGACATTAGAAGTATGAATGAACAGGTAGGACAAAAAGACACAAGCTTCAGAAGCCTGCTCAAAGGGCTCATGCAAATGGTTTACATGGTACCAGAAAAGACTGAAGCCTCCTCAGCAGCAAAAGAAGAAAGACATTATTCTTCCAGCCTTCCAGCATCTTCCAAGGCTGCCATGATGACAGAGGAGCTATGGCCCCGCACATTGCTGCGGGGTAGCACTTTCCACTGGAGTGTAATGGAATGCTGGATCACTGTTGTATTTTTAAGGGCAATTAATATTTTATTATGCACAGACTTTTATTTGCAACATTCTCTAATTAAATCTTGTGATTTACACAAACAGAATTGCTGTTCTTTAAACTCTGCAAATTATCAAAATTAACAAATACTTGTTAAAAAAAAAAGTAGCCAAGGGTCCTATTTTTGTGGCAGAAGCACCTTGGAGGCCTCAGAGTGAATTGATAGTATCTCTTCCTTGAGTAGAACAATGAGGCAACTACATACAAAGTATTTCAAATAAGTAGAACTGATAGATATTCCAGCTCTCTATGAGGGGATGGTTAATTTTTTGAATGAACAAAAACAGTGCTTTCTATCCTCCTGTTGGAGTTTTGTCTTGTGATCTTGTGGATAACAATTTGGTCATAAATTTTATAAATTGATTCTATAAATCAAGAAAGCGGTTCAGGCATGCGTTGCCCTGGTTGTGGGTTCCTTTCAGATGTCAAAGGAATGGTTTTAAAGGAAACAGTGAGACTCCCAGGTAGGATGCTCACTAGGACCTCAAGCCTGGATCCCTTTGGAATCTTAAATGATCATTTCTGGATGAGTCTCTTGAGGACTTGTTCATCCTTTCCAGTCCCCTACCCCTGGACATATGTAGAATAAGGAGTGTACCCTGCAAGATAAATAAAAAATGTTTCTTTTACTATTTCTGTTTTATAACCACTAGTGATTCGTCTCTGTGTGTGTGTGTTTATGTGTCTGTGTGTGATGATATATGTTCATTATCTTACAGATAAAGCTTGTCTGATAATCAGAGTATGGGGCTAAGCCACTAGTTAGTTATAGAGGCCAGGCAGTGGTGGCACATACCTTTAATTCCAACACTCTGGAGGCAGAGGCAGAATTTCTATGAATTCAAGGTCACCTTGGGCTGCTCGAGACTGATCCATTGTAAAAGAGAAACAGAGCAAGACAGTGATGGCTCACACCTTTAATTCCAGTACTTGGGAGTCACAAGCCCTTAATACCAACACTAGGAAGGTGGAAACAGGAAGGGATGTGGCTGGGCAGAGATATGAATATAAAGTGGGAGGAGACAGGAGCTCAGCATTCAGTCAGGGCATTCAGTCCGAGGCTTTCTGAGACATGATCACCCATTCAGTCTGACAACTCGGCAGAGATAAGAACTAGTGGCTGAAACCCTGCCTCGAAAAAACAAACAAAAACAAACAAACAAACAAACAAAAAACCCAAACCAAAACAACAACAACAAAAAACCTAGTGGCTGGCTTCTCTGCTTCTTTAATCTTCCAGCATTAGCCCCTATATCTAACTCAATTTAAAAGATCAATTCGAATTCACGTAACATATATGTATAGGTGCTGAATACCACACCCACCTCTGCAGTTCCCTTAACAGCTTTCAGGAATTTGTTCTGTTCAATCACCATGTTGAAGCAGGATCTCTCTAGTTATTTCTCCCACCACTAACTCTAGGTTAGTTGACCCTTCAGCTTCCCTGTGATTATCCTGTCTCTAACACCCATCTCTCTGTAGGAGTATGGGCCCAATAGATCCAATTTCTTTCATGTGGCTTCTGAAAAAGAAAAAAAATGTTCATTTGGTTTGTGCTGTGAGCATTTTATAAGCCATGTTATCGTTAAGATCCAAAGTGTCTCTTAACCTCTGGAAATACACGGAAACACACATGCCAAGTATTCAGGGACATGGGGAGCCCAGTAGGGTCAGAACAAAAAACAGTCTTCATCTTTGGCAAGGTGAGGCTCTCCCAAGGCTTCTCTGAAAGCACCCTGTAGTGATCTTGAAGGAGATTGCTTCCATAGCCACTATTCAAAAATAAATAAACAAAGGGGGCAAGGTGTATGGTAAAAACGGCCCAAGAAGAACCTTGGTGGGCCAAGGGGCCTTGCAGTAGGTGAGAGCTCACAGCAGGTGAGGGACACATAAGACATGCAGGCAAAGTTTATGTGGGAATTCGGAGATAAAGGCAGTGAGGGGATAGAAAATGGAATGAGAAAAACAGAGAGGAAGAGGAAGAAGAGGCAAGGACCAGCCTGCCTTTTCAGAAGAGCCATTGGAAAGAGAGAACAGGAATGGGCAGAGCTTGTCTCTTAAAGGTTCCTTTTGTGCCTGCATTCATACTTAGTAATGTAGCGGCCATAGGACCCTGGGCTAGCCAGAGTACCGCCCTGGTTCATCCTGCCAGGTGATGGGGCCAGCATAATGCCTGAATCCTAAGGGTGAACAGGCTCCAGAAAGAAGATAAACACTGATTGAACAGATTGATTTTTCTCTTCTTTCTTTTCCACCCTGGACAAGGCATATATCAAGTCTTAAGAAACAGAATGAAAGAGTGGAAGACATGGGTTCCAGGTGGGAAATTAACTTACAGCAACACTCGAAGAAAGTATGTACTGTATGTATAGACCCTTACACAATCAGCCACACCCCATCCATTCTTCTCTATGTTCAGTTTCTAAGTCATGTGCTTTCTCATTTTGAGTGCCAGTAGATTAATAGAGAAGAACTTAATATAAGAAATTTCTATAAAAATGATTGGAATGGCCACTTAAAGAGATATATGCTCTATACTCAGGGATATTTTGAGTAGTTTGTCATTTACTTATTTGTTTATTCTTTATTTCTCTACTATTTTGGAGTACTGTCAAACCAACCTACCACCTCAGATATGGTAGGTGTCTACTCTACTCCTGAGCCATATCTTTAGCCCTATTTATTTTTCTGAGGTGTGCTATATTGCTCAGACTTCCTCTGTAGCCCAGGCAGGGCTTGAACTTGCCATCTGTCTATCTTAGATTCCCAAAGAGAACTGCCTATTAATTAACACCATCTATCGGTAGGTAGCTTAGCATAACCTATCTTGATAAATGACTCTAAGATGATCTTCTTACAAGGTCTTCAAAATTCTTTCCTAAAATGGTAAAACAAGTGGATTGCAAAATGGCTGAGCATTGAAGAGCACAGAAGTTACTTCTTGTTTCCCCTTTCTTGTTCCATCTTCTTTCTTATTTAGCTAAAATGAAGTGTGTCTCCATTCAAATGAGACTGCATTTAAGAACAAATACATGGAGATCAAAATACTCACCACTGTGTTTTCAGTACTATTGATGTCTGAGGACTACTGCAAAGAACAAGCCACTTTTTGTACTTGGTTCCTGTAAGAATAAAACCCTCTGAAAGGGACCACTATAGACACAATTTCTAAGACACCTACCTGCAAGGAAATTCACAGTTCATATTGACTGGATGCCAACAATGTATTAAACTCAGAGCTAAATTTACTGATCTCTCTCTTTCTCTCTCTCTCTCTCTCTCATATCATACACTCTCTCTCCTATCTTCCCTTCATAACAATCCATTATAGAAAAGGACCATTAGGATCATTTTATGAAATAGTAATCACGAGACTTAAAGAATTCAATTTGGTACGTAAAACAATGGAAAGGCTTACATGAAAAAACTAAGACTTTTGAGAATGATAAAATGATGGAGGAAGGTCATCTGTCTATGTGTTACTTTCATTGGTTAATAAA
>LOJH01021927.1:0-20098 GCA_001685095.1 Ellobius talpinus
TCTGGCCTGCAGGCATACACACAGACAGAATAATGTATACATAATAAATAAATACATATTTTTTAAAAATAATTTTTGATGAAACATTTTGCCTTTTTTTTTTCTTGAAGCATTTGGCTATCCAGTGCCATTGGTCTCAGAGACCAGCAGTTATTGGAGATGTCCTTCAGGTCTACAGTGGATCTGAAGGGAGGGCTATTATCTTCTGTGAGACCAAGAAGAATGTAACTGAAATGGCCATGAATCCACACATAAAGCAGGTAAGCTTTCTTTACACTCTTTCTAGATAATGGATCTGTATCAGTGTGCAAAAAAATGTACTTTGTGGACTAAACTTGATTATTCAAAACAGTAGTTTGGGAAGATGACATAGTAAACTTTGTTACCTATTAAATCATAATAGGTTTGGTTGTTTCCAAGCCAGGGCCTTATGCATGCTAGGCAAATAGTATACTACTGAGCCAGCCTCACGAAAGTTAAAAGTTATAGTATGGGGCTGGAAGATGCCACCATGGTTAAAAATGGGTCCTTTCAGAGGACCCAAGTCCAACTCTTAGCACCCAAACAGGAATCTCACAACCACCTGTAATTCCAGCTCCAAGGGATCCCTCTTTGAGCACCTCTACTCACTTGCACATGCCTAAACACAGACATACCATACACATAAATGAAAGTAAAATAAATCTTAAAATAAAACCATAATAAAATGTGTTTTTGAGGTTTGTATGATGTTAGGAGAGGATTTCTGTCAGTTTTCATTAGATTTTTTTATTTATTTATTTTGGTTTTTCGAGACAGGTTTTCTCTGTATGTCTTTGGCTGTCCTGGAACTAGCTCTTGAAGACCAGGCTGGCCGTGAACTCACAGTGATCCACCTGCCTCTGCCTCCTGAATGCTGGGATTAAAGGCGTGCACCACCACTGCCCAGCATCATTAGAAAATTTTAAAGATGTTTTGTATGTGTGTGTGCGTGCATGCATGTATTCACAGAGCCACAGAGGCCAGAGGAGGACACCAAGTATCCTGCTCTATCATGTTCTGCCTCAGTCACTTGAGACAGGGTCTCTCAATAAACTTATTGCTAGGCCAGCTACTAGCATTTCTACAGTGTTCCTCCTGTCACCTGTCTTCACCGTATGCCCCAGAACACTGGTGTTACAGGTATGAACACAGTCATACCTAGTTTTTCACATTGGCTCTGGGGATTTGAACTCAGGCTTATGTAGTGAGCCATCTCTCCATTCCTTTTTAAAGACATTTAAAATATGGTCTAGAAAATATGAAAGTTGATAGAATCAATTTTAGTTGGTAGGAATTTTGATACTTTAAATTGTGTTATAAGAAAGAATTATAAGCTTGGTGTGGTGAACATGCCAGGTCTCTGAATTCAAGTCCAATCTTGTATTCTGAGCTCCACATGGATGCCATGGCATGTGCACTCTCGTACACAAAATAGATGAGTAACTATTAAAAAATTATTTAAGAAACAGAAAAGCAAGCAATCAGTCAACAGAAATGTTGTGTTTTATGTATACACACACAAATTAAACCCCTAAATAGACATTCTGTATACCAACTAATAGTAACTTCTGACTAAGTAATGACTGGAAAATTTCCCCAACATTTAGTAACACTTTACATTCAGATAGTACATGCTATCAAATAATCCTTTCTGATAAACAACTATAGGAAATGGCTGTTGGTTTCAAATAATTAATAACTAGTGCTGTTGTTACAAAAAAAGTGAAAAATCCCAACTTGCCCGTGCATAACCAACTTTTCATTGGAATGTAGTTTTTTTCTATAATAGTATTTTCCTACTCTTCATCTCCTAGACAAGAATGCAAAGTTAGTCTTTTTAAGTAAAAAGCAATTACAATTTGAGGACATGTCACACTTGCCTCTTTGGCCAGGACCATGCTTCTCGTCTGATTCTTTCCTGTTCATGAGGAACATCCCTCTTCACTGCTTTCTAGGATCCAGACCTGCAAAGCTGCTTGGTTATCAGCATCATTTCTTTTCAATCTGCTGCCATCACAGTCACTGTCAGATAAAGATTTTGTTTTTTTGGGACTGGAGAGAGATGGTTCAGGTGACTCAGTGGTTACGGTCACTTCCTGCTCTTGAAGAATACATAACTTTTGTTTCCAGCACTCCTGGCAGCTCACAACTGTCTGTAACTCCCAATTTCAGGTCATTTGACCATCTGACCCCCTGGCTTCCAAAGGCACCAGGCATGTATGTACATGGTGTACACACATCCATTCAGGCATTTATACATAAACATAAAATAAATACTTTTTTTTGAGACAGGGTTTTTCTTTGCAGCCTTGGCTATCTTCAAACTCTTTCTGTTGAGCAGACTTGCCTTGAATTTACAGAGATCTGCCTGCCTCTGCCCCTGACTGCTGAGATTAAAGGTGTGCACCACCACTGCCCAGCAAAATATACTTTTTACAAAGGTGTGTGAATACTTAAGCCAGGCGTGGTGGTGCACTTGGGAGACAGAGGCAGGCAGATCTCTGAGTTCTGAGGCCAGCCTGGTCTACCGAGCTGTTTCCAGGACAGCCAGGGCTACACAGAGAAACCATATTGAAAAAAACCAAAATAAGTAGATTGAACAAAGAAATAAGGAAGAGGGAGGGAGAGAAGGTGTGTGTGTTGGGGGGGTTCCAGATTATTTCCTCCTTCCAAATGTAAATATGTTCATGATAGTGTTCACCTTATTCCCACTCATTTCAGGAAAATGTTAGTGTGTTCTTTCCAGTCCCAACTCTCATCTTTTCACTTTGTTTTAGCAGTTTTGTTCAAATTCTTGTAGTTTGTTTCCCAAGTAATATTTCTCACCCAGACTCCTTAGCCCTAATGTTTCTTTATATATCAGTTTGATTTCTTTTTCAAACATTCTCTTTTTAATGATTTGTTCATTTATTATATATACAGTGTTCTGCCTGCACATATGCCTGCATGCCAGAAGTGTGCACCAGATCTCATTATAGATATCCATGAGCCACCATGTGGTTGCTGAGAATTGAACCCTGGTCTTTTGGAAGGGCAGCCAGTGCTCTAACCTCTGAGCCATCTCTCCAACCTATCAGTTGATTTCTTAATATTGTCCAGATCTCAACTTCAGTGACACTTTTCCCTCAATGTTATAGTCTACTCTTTGTTACTCTTACGTGTAACACGATGTTTCTTGTCCCGACTGTCCAGTCCCAAATAACTGACTCAGAGGCTGAATATAAATTATCAATGCTCAGCCAATAGCTTTGGCTTGTTACTAGCTAACTCTTAAATTTAAATCAGCCCATATTTCTATTTATGGTTTGCCACATGGCTCATGGCTTGTTACCTCATTTTCAACACATCCTGCTTGCCTGGCAGCTGGCTGGTATCTCCTGACTCTATCCTTTTCCTTCCTGTCATCCTTAGTTTGGTCACCCCACCTGTACTTTCTGCCTGGCTACTGGCCAGTCAGCATTTTAATAAAACAATTTGAGTTACAAATCTTTACAGTGTACAAGGGAATTATCCCACAGCACTTATACCACCTTGAACCTAGCACTTGGTATAGTACTTTGTTGAAAATGCCTGTCAGAGTCCTAAAGCCTTCCTGATTGCCTTCCCTCCTCCTTTCCCTTTTTTCTTTTTCTTACCTTCATGTGTTTGGTTGGTTGGTTGAAGACAGGGTTTCTCTGTTTAACAGTCTTGGCTGTCCTGGAACTAACTTCATAGAACAGACTAGCCTCGAACACACAGAGATCCACCTGTCTCTGCCTCCTGAGTGCTAGGATTAAAGGCGTGCACCACCACTGCCTGGCTCGTGTATTTATTTTAAAAGAACAAAAAATGTCCCAGCCAGTTATGGCAGCAAACCTATAGTTCCAGTGCTCAGAAGGTAGAAGTAGGAGTATGGCAAATTCAAGACCAGCCTGGCTTATATGTGCCTTAAAAAAACTACCAGGACTGAGAGATGGCTTAGCAATGAAGAACATTGCCTGCTCTTCCAGAGACCTTGAGTTTGAATCTCAGCTCCCACATGGTGGCTGACAACCATCTCTAACTCCAGTCTGATACTTTCTTTTGATTTTTGAGGGTGCAAAATGTGTTGCACAGCCATAAATTGCAGGTAAAATAGCTATAAGTCTTTAAAAAGACTAAAACTTACTTTTTGTTTGTTTAGTTTTTTTTGAGACAGGGTTTCTTTGTGTAATGCTGGCTGGCTGTTGGAACTTACTTTGTAGACTGAACTGGCCTTGAACTCAGAAAGATCCACTTTCCTCTACCTCCTGAGTGCTGGGATTAAAGTCATGTGCCACCACCGCCTAGCCAAAATTTACCCCCCCCCCACAGAGTTTCTCAGTAGCTTTGGAGCCTGTCCTGGTACTAGCTCTGTAGACCAGGCTGGCCTCGAACTCATAGAGATCTGCCTGCCTCTGCCTCCCAGTGCTGGGATTAAAGGCATGTGCCACCACCGCCCTGCCAAAACTTAACTTTTAATCAACCCAAACAAACAGAAAAGCTGAACATGATATTTGTAATCTCCGCATTCAGGAAGGTAAAGCAGCAGGGTATTGAGTTTGAGGCTAACTTGGACTATATTTCAAGATTGTCTATAAAACAAAAGGAACTAGAGAAACATGGTCAGTCCAACATGTAGCTCAGTGATTGAAATGTTTGTTCCTCCTAGGAAATACTTGACCCAGGATGAACAGAGGATTCAATCTTTGACACTGTGGAAATAGAATTTGTATAAACTATCTTTCAAACTATTAGCAATTAATTATTTCTTAGAGGCTGATATTAAATAAGATTTACATTTTATGCAGTATATTTTCTGCAGTGTTTTGGGTTTTAAATTTTTACATTTATTTATGTATTTAGTGTTTGAACACATGTACTCATGCCAATGTAAATGTGGAGGTCAGAGGACAGCTTGTAGGATTCTCTTCTGTCCTTCTGTTTAAGAATCATAAATTGAAAAAAAAATCATAAATTGGGGGCCGGAGAGATGGCTCAGTGGTTAAGATCACTGACTGCTCCTCCAGAGGTCCTAAGTTCAATTCCCATCAACCACATGGTGGCTCACAACCATCCGCAATGAGATCTGGTGCCCTCTTCTGGCCTGTAGGCATACATGCAGACAGAACACTATACATAATTAAATAAATAGTCTTTTTTTAAAAAAAAAACAACACATTGTTCTTAAAGATAAAATTGAAAAAACAATACAAGAAAAGGGCACAGACTGAATAATGTTGGGATACCAAGTTATAGATATGAGATGTACACTTTTTTTTGCTTTTTTTCTAATAGAATGCCCAGTGTTTGCATGGGGACATCGCACAGTCACAGAGAGAAATTACCTTGAAAGGCTTCAGAGAAGGTAGTTTTAAAGTTTTGGTGGCAACCAATGTCGCTGCCCGTGGCTTGGACATTCCTGAGGTTGACTTGGTGATTCAGAGTTCTCCTCCACAGGTAGGAAATGGGGTTTAATTTGAACAATCAGAATAGTTTTGTAAATGTTACTTTATTTATGAAGTACTGCTTTTTGATATGAAAAACATGTCTTTCATTTGTTGTTGATCTTAACCTCTGTTAGGATGGTATTACATTGATACCACCCTTATAAATAAGTGATTTTATTGTTTGCATCTGAAGATTAATCAACACAATCATACAAGGAGCCAGAAATGGTGGCACATACTTACAGTCCAGCACTTGGGAGGCAGAGGCTGAAGGGTTACTGCATGTTCCAGGCCAGCCATTGGTACATACCGAGTTCCTGCACAGAACCAAACAACGATGGCAATAACATACATATCTCACTGAAGAATTTTAAAAAGTTTCATATACAGAACTCTAGTGTATGCGGGTAAATAGCTGCTTTTTAAATAGCTGCTTTTTTAAATTTAATCTTTTAAAATTAAAATATAATCACATCATTTCTACTTTCCCTCTTCTTCCCCCAATCCCTCCCAGATACTCCCATTGTGTCCTCAAATTCATAGCCTCTTTTTGTGCACACACACATACACATATTCCTAAATACATAAATAGAATCTTCTCAGTCCTTATGTTACTCTTATGTATATGATTCCGGGACTGACCTCTTGGTATCAGATAACCAACTAGAGGGTTCTTCCCTGAGGAAGACTATTTTTCTTCGTGTTCCTTAGGTGCCTATAGTTTCTTGTCTAGGATTAGAGCCCTGTGAGATTTCCTCTCTTTTTGTCATGTCTGTTGAGGTTGTCCTTGTTCAGGTTTGGATTAATATCTTTTAAATTGTCTTTTTATTCCAGAATTCTAGGATATAAATTACTCGTGATGTTGTAAAGTACAGTAGAATTGAATGTATTTTTGCTTTTTTTGAGAAATGGTCTCAGACCAGGCAGAACTGGAGCTCTTTTTAACACAAGGCTGGCCTTGAAGTTGATGCTCAGCAGCCTCCTAAGTACTGGGATTATAGGCCTGGACTACCATGCCTAATTCTGAGTACTGATTACAGATGTGCATCATGGCTGGCTCACTTGTCAAGTTTATAAAATGAATTTTCTTTTTTCTTCTAAGGATGTTGAATCCTATATCCATCGCTCTGGACGCACAGGTAGAGCTGGCCGGACGGGAATTTGTGTATGTTTTTATCAGCCAAGAGAAAGAGGACAGCTGAGATATGTGGAACAGAAAGCAGTGAGTAAAGTGAAATTGTCTCAATTGTCTTACCAAATGGTGCCAGAGAAGAGAGTTTTTATGCTTGTTCTCACGAATACACCTACCCAGTATTTCTCACCTTAAGCTACATTTGGATGTCAAGCCTGTGGAGAGCTAAATTTGTATTAGTTGTAAGACTTTGTTTTATACAGCTTTTATTGTGAAGCCAGAAGACCTGACATGCTCCTTTTTTCTTGGAATTTTTCCCTTGATACTAAAGTTGAAAGTGTGTTAATGGTTCCAGTATCATCTAAGCATTGTGAATGGGTAACTGACTCTCACTTGGCATTGCTATTTTAGTTAGGTTCATAATACAATAACCAGTTTCATTAAAAATGCATTTTTTATGGCCTGTATTTTCTTGTAGTCTTTCATATTTTACCAACTACCTTTATGCTTATTTCCATATACTAATATATTTTATAAAACTAAAATGATAAGAAAAATGTTAACAGGTTAAAATGACATCTTTTTCTCTTTTTGAATCAGCTTTATTTTCCAAGTGAAATTCCATGATTTAACTAAGGGACAATTTTTTACAATTTTTTAACTTTTTTTGTTGTTGTTTTCTTTTTGGAATTGATTGTAGATGATTTGTTAGAAAAAGCAATTTTTTTTTCATCTGCTAGGGCTTGGAAATCTTTAAGTCCAAGAAATGGAAATTCAACAAACTATATTAATTTAGAAATTAACTATGACTTCCTTTTTCTTTAATGTAATTCTTTCATTTTCAGGGAATTACTTTTAAACGTGTAGGTGTTCCTTCTACAATGGATTTAGTTAAATCTAAAAGCATGGATGCCATCAGGTATGCTTTCTGACCTTGCTGAGTAATTTCTCTTCTGTATTAGGCTGTTCATCTTTAAGCTCTCCTAGTTCAATATGAGAAAATTTTAGTCAAGGGTTTTGCCAGAAGACATTTAGTTACATTATTGTATGAAAATGTTACTCTTTCTTTTCCAATGATGATCTTGCCTTTACTTTTTGCCCTGTATCTTGACCAAGAACATTTACTATTTTTAAACCATAGGTCTCTGGCCTCTGTTTCTTATGCTGCTGTTGATTTTTTCCGACCATCAGCTCAAAGACTAATTGAAGAGAAAGGGGCAGTGGATGCATTGGCTGCAGCATTAGCTCACATTTCTGGTGCATCAAGTTTTGAACCACGATCTTTGATCACCTCTGACAAGGTAGAAAAGTATATTTGGCTAGAGAAGGTTAAAACTGAGCTGTAGCAGTTATACAGTACATTATTGAGATACTGCATTTGATTCCTTCAATAGGAATAGGTTTCGTTGCTGGTTTTTGTTTTTTTTTCCTTTTTCTCTCTAGAAAAATCTTTCTCTTCTCATCTTATATACACGCTTGCAATCCCAGCACTCAGGAGGAAAGATAAGTACAATAAACAGCATTTACCATCCATCTTAATTCAACAACTGTTAATACTGTGTAACATATGCTTTATATTATATGGACTTTTTTCCTTTTGTAAACTGAAAGTTGAAACATGAAGACATCATTCCTAAATATTTCAACTTCTATCTTCTAAAAATAATGATATCTACTTAATGACAGTATCACAGTCAAATCTGCTTACAAAGATGGTTCTTTATAAGTCTTCTGATATCTGTATTTAGATTTGCTTCTACCCATACAAAACATAGCTCTCACTCCAAAAGGAGTATGAGATAGTTTTATTTTCAGCTATATGTGAGTTACCATAAATTTGGATTTAGGTGACTGTGGAGGATGTGTGCCACCATGGAAGTGGTTATGTGTGCTTTCATAGTCACAGAAATAAAAGTCGTTAATTGGAGAATTTGCTACATACACTGATGTGGACATCAGGTAGGCAGGTTACAGCCAGGTGGGAAAAATCTCTTAGATCTTAAATGTTACTTGATAACGTTCCTAGCTTTTGGTAGAAGCTATTGGTCTGCTAAGATTGTAAAGTTCTTTTGTTTTACCTGACAAGTACCTAGAGGATCCCTAAAAACTCAATAGATACTTTATAAAATAATTCAGTATCCAGGGGGCTGCTAGCATGGGCTACATACACAGCTAAACTTGTCTCAAAACCAAACAAGACAGAAGTGGTAGCTCATGTTTGTAATCCCAGCACTCAGGAAGCAGACAGTAGACTGAATTTTGAGACTACTCTGGTGGACATAAAGGTTTTAGACCAATCAGGGCTACATACTGAAAATCTCTAAAAAATAACCCCATGGATATTTGTGTGCCACTGGCTGGCCTAAAACTCACAGAGATTTCCTGTTTAGGCATGTATCAACACACACCAACCTGGGTATTTTATTTTGGGAGACAAGGTCTTGCTATTTATCCCAGGTTTGCCTTGAAGTCTCAACAATCTCAAATAAAAACCAATTTTAAAACTTACTTTTAAAAGAAAATGTTAAGGTACTTCATACATCACTTAACGCTAATTCTTGTTCCATAAAAGAATTCTTTGGCCACAGAGGTGGCCACACTGCAATCACATTTGGGAAGCAGAGGCAGGAGAATGTTGCAAGTCTGAAGCAAATCTAACCAAGAATTTTTTAGTAGATAGATCATCTACCTTTTAATTAAATATCTTGGCAACAATGTACAAATGGCTTGAAATTCCTCTTATGGAATAAACCATTTTTGATGTCTTAATTTTTTATTTTATGTCTAAGAGTCTTTATCTGAATGTTTATGTATGCACCATGTGCATGCAGTGCCTTCAAAGCCAGAAGAGGGCAGCACATTTGGGACTGTAGTTACCACTGGCTGGTTGTTAGCCACCTTCTGGGTACTAGGATTTGAACAGGGTCCTCTGGAAGAGCAGCCAGTGCTCTTAACCTCTGAGCCATCTCTCCAGCCCACAGCCTGGTGTCTCTAGCTCTGAAGTCGTTATCGTGAATGTCCCATAATGTGTGTCCTACAGAGTATTCTGCTTGCTGCCTGTGTGACTTCATTTTTTATTACTCTCTGGATTTTTCTGGCTGTCTGAGTCTGTTTGACTTTACTTCTACATTAACTCACTCCTGCAAAGACCTTTAGGCTTACTCATCTTCTCAGCCCCTTCCCCTTAGGCTGTGTGGCTTCCTCCTTTATTTTGACCTCTGCTTAAATACCATCATACTGGAGAAATCATTGCTGATCACTCTGGTCCTCTCTTCACTTTTTTACATTCTTTATGATATGTATCACTGGTATTTTATATCCTGTGTTACTATTTCCACTCCACCCCCACCACAAGAAAGCCATGTCCTTGAGAGAAAATGTTTGTTATTAAATCTCTAGCCCTTGGCAAGGTCTAGGGAACATGATAGGAGGTAGTCATTAAGTATGTGCTAGGTAAAATATTCCTTGTGTTTCATGATGGTTCTTTTGCTGTCCAATGCTGCTTCATGGACATCTATCTATCTATCTATCTATCTATTTAGGTTGTCCTCCAGAAATTTGGAGATTTTGATGTCTGTTTTTGCTTTTCACTGTTAAGTAACTGAATTTTAATGTTTCCTTATTCCTCACTACTTTTTCCCAACTCTTCCTGTGATGCTGTGGTCTAATTGTGTCTAGTAACACATAGAGCATAGCCTCTGTGTGGTCTGTAAGAGCAGTGCACAGCACATGGTGCTTTCAGTGATGTGTGCACAGCCTTCTAGTAACTGAGAGAAGTGAGTTTTCAGTAGCCATGTTACATGTAGGCACACTGCATGGCTTCTGCATAGTTAAATCAGGAAGGATCATAGAGTTCAAACTTCATTGCCCTGCTGCTGAATTTTTCCCAAGCCTAATAGGACTTTTATTTCTAAAGGGGTTTGTGACCATGACTCTGGAAAGCCCAGAAGAAATACAGGATGTCAGCTGTGCTTGGAAAGAGCTTAACAGAAAGCTGAGTAGTACTGCGGTGTCTCAAGTCACCAGAATGTGCCTCCTAAAAGGAAACATGGTAGGTTTCTCTAGATAGGAAGCATTCTAGCCAATTACTGATAATATTCACAAAGACTTAAAAGATTTGGGATTATATAAGTGGTATCTTCCTTCAGAGTTGTAAGTCATTCTGTCTTGTTTGACTAATACCTCACTTTTTGTTGTTATTATTTGAGACAGGGTATTCCTATGTAGCCCAGGCTGGCATTGGACTCAGGGTCCTCCCCTGTGTTGGGATTGTAAGCAGATGACAGCACACCTGCCTAAGATTTAAGTGATCTAAGTCTCTGCAGTGGTTTACTTAATACGTGTAGTTGTGTGTGTTTATTTTTAAACCAATTTCTGTGTAACAGTTGAACAGCTCTTAAAATTTAGAGAACGTGGACTATTTTTGTTGTTGTCTGCTATTGGCTGCTAGTGTGAGGGTCTTTTCTTTTGAGACGGTATTTTATAGTAGCCCAGAACAGCCTTGAACTCTTGCTCCTCTTCATTCTACTTTCCAGGGACTGAGGTTACAAGCCTGTGCCTGAGTAAATTACTGTGAAGGGCTTTTTTTGTTTGTTTTTGTTTTTTGATACAGGGTCTCTTTGCATAAGCCTTGGCTGTCCTGGAACTGACTATGTAGACCAGGCTGCCTCTCAGACATCTACCTGCCTCTGCCTCCATATTGCACCACCACATTTAGTTTAAAGCTTAATCTTAGGAATTGACTTCTTTTAGTGTTTGAGATAAAATAACTTAGATTGTTTATCTTACATTACTACGTAGATTAAGTTGGCGAATCTCAGTGAGTTCTAGGTCAGCCAGGTCTTCAGAGCTAGTTCTAGGACAGCCAAGACTACACAAAGACCTTGTCTCAGCCGGGTAGTGGTGTAAACCTTTAATCCCAGAGCTCAGGAAGCAGAAGCAGGTGGATCTCTGAGTTGGACACCAGCTTGGTCTACAGAGCTAGTTCAAGGACAGACTTCAAAGCTACAGAGAAACCCTGTCTCAAAACAAACAAACAAAAAATCTTAAGTCTTTTGCAGTGCTAGGGTTTGACCCACTTGACTTGCATGTGATAAGCAAGTACTATACCTCAGACCTGTGTTCCCAGCTTCTCACTAATGTTTTAAAGAACTTTATTAAAAGAACCATTTTCTTTCTGTCTTTTTTTCTTCAAGGCAGGGTGTCTGTGTAGTTTTGACTGTCCTGGAGCTAGCAATCCACCAGCCTCTGCCTCTTAAGTGCTGGGATTAAAGGCTTGTGCCACCACTGCCCAGCTAAAAGGACCATTTTCTAAGGGACATGAGACAATTATAGTTATCTACAAAAAATATTCTAGGTACTTCAGAGTCTTATTATACTTTGTTCTATCTGAGATCAGAAACTATAGTACTACAGATCATCTATGCTTATGTGTCACCTGCTTTGATCTTGTAAACAGTCATGTAAAACGTACTTTTTAAAAGCAAAATGCAACAGATATTAATTAGTAACAATTAACTCATCTATCTAAATAAAAATCTTTATTTTTCTTTTAGGGTGTTTGCTTTGATGTTCCTACAAATGAGTCAGAAAGATTACAGGTATTCAAAAACTTTTATCTTTTAAATAACTGAGTATATGTTTCTTTAAAAGATTGTTTTGAAAAGCCAAAAAAAATCGTTTGAAATCTTAGAGTCATTTATCATGCCTAAATCAATTAAGAAAGTCCTTAAGCCAGGCGGTGATGGCACATGCCTTTAATCCAAGCACTTGGGAGGCAAAGACAGGCAAATATGAGTTTGGCGCCAGCCTGGTCTATAGAGCAAGTTTCAGGACAGGCTCTAGAGCTACAGAGAAACCCTGTCTTGGGAAAAAAGAAAAGAAATATTACCTGTCCCATAATTAATTTTTTTAAAATTTATTTATGACATATACAACATTCTTCCTCCATGTATCCCTGTAGGTCAGAGGAGGGCAGCAGATCTCATTATAGACGGCTGTGAGACACCCTGTGGGTGCTGGGATTAAAGATGTGCACTGCAACTGCCCCGCTTTGTGTATGGGTTTTATTTTGCATTGCTGTTAATCCTGTACATTCCTTTAACAGGCAGAATGGCATGACTCAGACTGGATACTCTCAGTGCCAGCCAAATTACCTGAAATTGAAGAATATTATGATGGAAACACATCTTCCGATCCCAGACAGAGGGGCGGCTGGTCAGGCGGCAGGTCAGGCCGTTCAGGCCGATCTGGTGGTCGATCTGGTGGCCGATCAGGTAGACAGAGTCGACAGGGGAGTCGGTCAGGAAGTCGGCAAGATGGTAGAAGACGAAATGGGAACAGAAATCGCTCAAGAAGTGGGGGCCATAAACGGAGTTTTGACTAAGTATTTTATAGTTAATCTTCCAGTGTGAGCTTGCCTATTTCTGTCTAATCATGTATATTATTCACCAAAAATTAGGTCATCATAGTTGAGGTATTTGTCTGTAATTTGCAAAGAAGTTGGTCGTATTTTTTTAAAAAGTATTTCACAAGAATGGTTGTAAACAAATCTACTTATCCAGCTATACCTTTGAATTAAAAAAACCCTTTTATTGGTCTGTTTTCATTCTATGTTCAGAATTTTTTCAGTGTAATATTTTAAAATATCTTCTACGATGTGGTAATCTTTTGTTTTCAGACATGGTTTCTCTGTGTAGCCCTATCCTGGAACTCACTCTGTAGACCAGGCTGGCCTAGAACTCAGATCTGTCTGCCTCTGCCTCCCGAGTGCTAGGATTAAAGTTATGTGCCACAAAATGAGGTATATTAATGTTAGGTCATACATCCATGGGTCATGTGATAAGACAAAGCCTTTTCTACATTAAGGGTTGTTAACTGTTGACATGTCTGGTGAAATGTATCGGCTTAACTTAATACACAGATTTAGGTAGATAGGTATGAAACCAATATACACTCCCTAATTTATCAATCATTTATTGAGTGTCTGTATATCTACTCTGGCAGTCATTAGGGCACACATTTATAAATAGGGATAGTCATTAGTTTTATAAAACTCACTGTCCAACAATCAGCCAGTTACAGACATGAATGAATAAAGACCAAAACTAAACCAGCTGTGGAATGCATATGACTGGTGTACCTATGCAATTTGAAGTTTCAGGAAGTATTTTTAGAAGAAAATCTGACCCGTCACGTGTATGGGTGTATATATAAACACATGTATAAAGAGAGAAAGTAGTTTTGTGGGTTTTTTTTAAGTTGTTTTTGTTTTTGAAGCTTTTTTGTAGCCTAGACTGGCCTCCACCACCAGCCAGATGACTTTAGAAAGGTGAGGGCTTGTAGGCAGAGAGAACAACATATACAGGAATCCAGAGAATAAGTCTGAAGACACGATTTAGAGTGGTTTTCATAGGGGAGGAGGAAGAGAGAAGATTGAGTAGTTAAGAGTATCCAGTGTTGAAAGCCTTATCTTTGTTGTTAGGGCGTTCCATTTTCACTGAGTACAATAAAAAGAATGTTACAAAGGTTGTAAGGTCAGAAAAGACTGGGTTTTTAAAAATTATTAATAGGGTTTTTTATTAGTATTTTGTGTATTTTGATTGCATGTATATCTGTGTACTATGGTTATGCTTGGTACTATTGGAGGTCAGAAGGTGGTATTGGATCTGATGTTTGTGAACTACCATATAGGAGCTGGGAATTGAACCCAGGTCCTCCGAAGGAAGAAAGGAGGGAGGGAGGGAGTACTCTCAATTGCTGAGCCATTTCAGTCCTGAGGAATAACATCATTAGGTTTGTATTTCAGAAAGATTACTGGCTTCATGGAGATGTACACATTGGAGGACAGCTAGACTGGAGGCCAGGAGACCTGAAGAGGCTATAGGAAGACTGGGGATGCAGCTGAGTAGTGGAGTACTTGGCTAGCTGGTAGGGAAAGGACTTAGTTCTTAACACTGAAAGAAAAAAAAAGTTGTAGGAGTAATTCAATATAGAGAGATGCTGGTGAGCCAAACTGATTAGTAATGTTCATGTGATGAGAACCAATGAGAGTTACCCATACAAAATCATAGCTAGATAATACATAGTGGAGTGAAGGTTTTGTGTGTATGTTTTTTTTTTTTTGAGACAAGGTTTCTCTGTAGCCTTGGTGCCTCTCCTGGAACTAGCTCTTGTAGACCATGTTGGCCTCAAACTCACAGAGATCCGCCTGACTCTGCCTCCCTAGTGCTGGGATTAAAGGTGTGCACCACCACCGCCCGGCTTAGTGGAGTGAAGGTTTAAACCCCCACAGAAGCCCAGTTATTTAACCATTATCCAAAATTAATGATAGTGGATATTAAGAAATATGGGTAAACTGGGCATGGTGGTACATGTTTTTAATCCTGGTACTCAGGAAGCAGAGGCAGGTGGATTTCTGAGTTTGAGGCCAGCATAGCTAGAGTTACATGGTGAGACCTTGTCTCAAGAAACAAGTAACATAGGTAAATTACAGAGGATTTTAGGAGATAGAATTGTTGGAACAAATGTTAGTTGGACTAGAAGATGAGAGGTACAAGGGAAGGATTTGTCATCAGGATACTGAGAAGTAAAGTGACATGGGAAGAAGTAGGGATATAATTCAGATTACATACGTGTGTGTGGTATACATATATTTTTATTATTTATTTCGAAGACTGGGTCTCTACATATCCCTGGCTGTCCTGGAACTCACTATGCAGACCAGGCTGGCCTCAAACTCAGAGATCTGCCTGCCTCTGCCTCCCAGTGCTGGGATAAAGGTGACCATCACATCTGGCTATTAAGTATATTTTAATTTCAGTAGACACCATGAGAGTCTTAAGAGGTAAACAGTGGGCAGATGGGTTTACAGATCTAAAGCATAAGGTTTCTTACAGAGATACAGATTTGGGAATAATAAAGTTGTATTCCATATAAATGCAGTTATCCAAGGAAAGAATTGTAAAATTTGAGACTGAGAAAAGAACCAAGAGATACTTCATGCATGAGGGGAAGGAGATCTCATTGACAACACTGAGGGCAGAAAGCTCACGAATAGCAGGCTTTCATAGGAAATCAGGAAGCAAGTCTAAGCTATTCACTAGATTTGACAAAAAGAACCACCATCACTGGAGTAGTGAGAGTAGAAGTATAGACAGTGGGCATGGTAGCCCATGCTTGTAACTCCAGGATATGTAGTTCTAGAGTTTAAGAGGCCGGATGGTTTGAGGTGGACTTGGGATACACTTTTAAGACTCAAATCACTCTGGGCAGTGGTGGTTATCGCCTTTAATTCCAGCACTCGGGAGACAGAGGCAGGTGGATCTCTGAGTTCGAGGCCAGCCTGGTCTATTTCTAGAACAGGCTCCAACGCTACACAGAAACCTTGTCTCAGAACAAAAAACAAAAAGACTCAAGCCACATATGTACCAAGACTGAAGAGCTCTTTGTAGAAATTTGGCCATGGGTAGGAGAGAGTAAATCCAAGCTGTGAGTAGAGCACAAGATGGCTATGAATTTTTTTGCACAAGGACGGTGGTTGGATAGGTATCTGATACATGCTGAAATAATATGAAGAGTCTAGAAAGAAATTTAGCAAGATTCCTATAAAAACCCAAATGAATGAGGAGATCATGCACAGGCTAGAAATTTTAGCTTTGGGTATGTGGGTGGCAGTGCCTTTAAGTATTTTGTTAGGAATAAAACATGTAGGCAAGTCTGTGGTTGCTGAGGTGAAAAGTCAAGGTTAGACATGCAGTGGTTAACATCAGAAGAATGAAGTGGTTTCCCTAGGCAACACAGCATTCTCATTCTGTGTGGGACTGGAGATGGGAGCAGGAGACTGACCACGGTGGCTTCTCTGAGAAATGAAAAGATTGGCAAAGCAGATTGGCAACATGATTAATGCCTATGGCATCTAGACTGACTTGCGGATAGAAGTGACTACAATGTAGCGGGCCAGGGAACTGAAGGTCTGTGAGAGCTGCAGAGGTTTGCAATCTAAAGAGTAAAAGAGGGACTGGAGCAATGGCTTCAGTGGTTAGTTAAGAGCACATATTGGTCTTGCAAAAGACCCAAGTTCAATCCCAAGCACCCACATCAGGCAGCTCATAACTACCTGTAACTCCAGCTTCGGGTGACCTGAAACTCGAGCGTGTGCACACACAGATCTAAAAAGAACGTGGATTAAAAATAGAGTAGGGAAGTAAGTCAGGTGTATTAGTACATACTTTCAATAGGTAGAGATTGATGGGTCTCTGAGCTGGGAGCTAAACTGATCTATACATAACACTCCAGATCAGCCTACATAGTGAGACTGACTGTATAAAAAGTGGAGCAGAAATGGGTTGAGGAAACAGGCACATGGAATGAGGGAAGGAACCACATGGGCACAGGCAAGCTGGAGGGGTGCCCTTCTCTCCAAGATCCAGACTTCAGGTCAGCCAAGGAGGGAAAACGTGTCTGCTAGACTAAGTAGTCACTGGGGGATAGTGGAGCTGCACAGTGATTGTGAGCTCTAATTTCACACTCAAATCTCTACTACAGTGCCCGAGTACCAGTACATTCAGTCACATCATGCTGTGTCCATGGTGTCCCAAGCAATGGTTTGGGTGAATGAGGAGTGCCTGGTTTCTGCCCCCTGAAGATCAGAATCTAATGAAATAATAGGACGTAAAAACCTAAATTTATGGCAGTGCCATGACTGGCAAGTTCAAAGAGTAAGGATACCCAGCCCAGAAATCCAGAGACATAATTGAGCTTCATTCAGCAGGTGTTAAAAAGGGTGGTGGTGGGTGGTTTGTGACCAGGGAGTTAAGAGATGGCTCAGCTTAAGAGGAATACTGCAGAAAAACTGAGTTCTATTCCTAGCACCCATGTCAAGTGACTTAAAACTGTTGCCTTTACTTCCAGCCTCAAGGCATCCAATGTCATCTTCTGGACTCCAAGAGCAACAGAAGGCATGTGCACAACCACACAGAGACTCAAACACACATAGAACCATCAAAAAAGGCTGGGAATGGCCATCTGGGCAAAAGCACATTATAGCTAAAGAAACTAACATTGTCTAAGTATTTATTGTCAGCTATGAGTAGCACCTATTGCTGTGATCTTTGTTGAGGAGAGCAGTGGTAAGTACAACACTGGAGGGGTTTCTGGGCCTTGATCAGCCACTGAGGGGATTTGTGTGACAGACTGAGAGATAAGCTGTAGGTAAATGCTAGCGAGGTGAATCTAAAGAATCTACATGCTAAAGATTGCCTTTCCTGTTTTCAGGGATTCAAACAAAATTAAATAATAGTTTATATCTTAAAACGAAATTTAGCCAGGTGTAGTGGCAGACACCTGTAATCCCAGCACTTGGGAGGCAGAGGCAGGCAAGCCTGGTCTACAAAGTCAGTTCCAGGACAGCCAGGGCAGTTACACAGAGAAACCCCAACTTGAAAAACCAAACCAAGCAGGGCAGTGGTGGCGTATGCCTTTAATCCCAGTACTCAGGAGGCAGAGGCAGGTGGATCTCTGTGTGTTCAAGGCCAGCCTGGTCTACAGAGCAAGTTCCAGGACAGGCTCCAAAGCTACAGAGGAAACTTGTCTCAAAAAAAAAAAAAGAAAAAGAAAGAACAGAAAAAACCAAGTAGAACCCCAACAAAACTTAGCCGCAGTGACACACCAGGGAGGCAGAGGCAAGACATAGACCCTGTCCCCAGAAATAATCTTTGTATGTGTGTGTTTATGTGAATGCAGGCACATACATAGCAGGGCATACATGTGGAGGTCAGTACAACTCTGAGTGCTGGTCCTTGCTTCCACTTTGTTGAGACAGGGTCTCTTTGCTCCTGTGTTCTACACTTCACAGGCACCTTCCCATACACCCATTATCATGGCAGTGTGGTAGTGCCAATAATGTTAATATCTTATTTCCATTAAAGACAGAGACAAACACTTGCCATTCCCAGCCTTCTCAGGTTTACCTCAAACCCAAAGTCCAAAGCAGCAAAGCTCAACATTTGAATCCAGAATTTAACTGGGTTCTATACTTAGAACCCATGTAAAGGTGGAAGAGATGCACTTTCTACTCTCATTTTTTCAAACTACTAAGATAAATGTCTCCCAATTATTTGAAGATTTAAGAAGTTTAAAAACTTATCACCAGGGGCTGGAGAAATGGCTCAGAGGTTAAGAGTACTGACTGATCCTCCAAAGGTCCTGAGTTCAATTCCCTGTAACCACATGGTGGCTCACAACCATGAGATCTGATGTTCTCTTCTGGCTGAAGGGAAACATGGCAGACAGAGCACTGTATACATAATAAATAAAATAAATCTTAACAAAAAAATGACTGTTGTGGTGGTACAAATTTGTAGTGCCAGCATAGGCAGATCAATGAGTTTAAGGCCAGTCAGGGATGTAGCGAGAGCAAAAACTAACATTCTCACAGATCATTCAATTTGCCACTTTCTTCTTACTCGATGGAGGTAGTGAATTATACAACATAGGCACCACTGGGAACCCATTCCTAGCCTGAAGGGCCTATTAAGGCCTTCAAACCCACTGACATTTGTCCATCTCTTCCATCAGACTATATTCCTTGAAGACAGGCAAATCTTGGGTATTGTGAATTCTAGCCCTGTTTCTCACATTTGACAGGAAGAATGCTCAGGAAATTTGTTAGTGCACACATGAATAAAAGACCATACTTTTCTGGGGAAAAAAAATGGGGGGCGGGGGTGGAGAGCTGTTGAGACAGACTCTCACAGGATGATGTCTAGCTGGCCCTGAAGTACGTACACCAGAAAAGACTCAAATTTAGAGATTTGAGCCCCTCCCTCTTGTTCCTGAGTGCTGGGATTAACAGCGTGCACACCTACACCCTGCCAATTCTGGTTCTTTTCAATTGTTCATATTGTAGGGTGCGTAAGTGGGTGTCTTGGGTGCCACGGCGCGCGCGTGTGAAAGAACAACTGTGCAGTCGGTTCTGGATTCCAGGGATCGCAAATTCAGGTCACGAGACCTGAGCTATATCGCTGGTACCTGAATTCTGGAGCTCACCAAGGCACCAGGGTTTAGCTGTCACCTCCATCAGTTTCCCACACAGGATTCAGGATACACATCGCAAGACTGCCGGTAAACCCAGACTTCGTAAACGGAGGCAGCAGGCTTAGGCTCAAGGTCGTCATCCAGTTCGAGCTGGCTAGACGTGTTTATCTCACAGGGCCGGTGGGAATCCAGCTCTAGTTAAACGAGAATACCAGGAGAGCCTCCACGCTGCACCCACCGAACCCATCCACAGCCGTGCAAACCCAAGCCTTCGGGTGTTCGCTGCTTCCGCCGGATGCGCCCCGTTCCGGAAGTGACGCGCTAGGGCGGGCTGAGAGGCGGTGTGCTTTCTCTCTCTCCTTTGCACGCGGTGCAGGAAGCCGGTAGGCCTGAGCAGCTCGTGCTGAATAATGCCGGGAAAACTCCGCAGCGAGTCCACGTTGGGATCAGACGCGGCCGAGGA